>JAUZNJ010031459.1:0-14210 GCA_034780135.1 Jordanella pulchra | reverse complement strand
ACTCAGCAGCAGTCCAGCTCTTTTCTTCCTTAGCCCAGGTGAGACACTTTTCGCGCACTTCATGCTTCCTGCTGCTGTTGGCTGTTCGTGGCTTTTCATCTTTTAAGAAGGGACTATTGTAGTTTGATTTGTAAAAATTCCTAGCATGCATTTTAGCCAATGCAGTTCATCATCAGCATCAGCAGCATCCTGGTGTCCCAGCATTCCAACACTGGAGTTCGGATTCAGATTCTGCAGATTCTATGCCAATCAATGTTGCAAGAAGAGTTTGTTAACAGGTGTTTGCCCTTTGTTTTGTTTTTCTTTCTAAACACAGAAGACGTGCTGCTTGTTCAAAGGGAAACCTTCTTTGTCAACCTTAGAGCATCCAAGGAGGGGGTCATGTTGATCATCTGGTTTCCCCAAACATTCGCCTGGCTTTAGTCAAGTCGTACCTTGAGATTCAATAAGAGGTAACCAGTAGTTTCGTTTAAAATATTCTGCCAGAAAATTCAAACATTGATCAGGCTAGTTGTCCAGAGGAGCTGTTCTATGCAATAAATGAAGCCAATGTATATATTCATAGAAATTGGAATTAAATGTATTGGTTTCAAAAATACATTTTTTTAAGCTGTTTAATGGTTTGAAAATGAATTATTCTTGTGTTGAATATAATTTTGACTATTTCTATTCCATGTCTATGATATACAATTTGAACAATTCTTTTTCAACAAAGGCCAGACTCTGTGACTTTAGTTCTGTTGTATTTCCATTTTCCATCTTTATTTGTTCCACTATTACTGGATGTACATGTATATGGACACTACATTGTCAACATTTATGCAGATTTTTGAGCATATAGACAATTAATACGATCCGTACAGTCTGTTTCACCAATGTTATTTACAATTCTCTTATTAATTTTCAGTCATAATTACCTTGGTTAGATGTGGGCATCTTTGTTGCTAATGTAAAATTTACACCAAACAACTTTTCTTCCACATGTGTTGTTCTGTATTTTTAGCGGTAAAGTACCAGCAGCTGTGGTTGCAATGAATTTACCGTAAAATTGAAGTGGTCAAAATAAAATTTTGTAAAGAGCCTTTGAAAAGGTTTACCACATTCCAGTTTTTAAAAGGGTTTTTTTTTTTTTTTACCATAATAAGGTTTATCTTTAAATTAACAACAAATTACTGTAAAAATGACCATAATGCATTTGTTATTTTACAACTGATAGATGTTCAAATTAATGGCAAGTGTAATTTTCGTTACAGGACATTACAGTATAAGGGTTTATGGTATTTATTTTTCTACAATTCTTTACAGTAAAAAAAAAACATATTTTCAACAGTGACATTTAAAGTTACCAAACTAATGGCCCGTTTTCTATTATACGGTTTCCACTTTTTATTTACGGTAAGTTTCTGGCAGCCACAGCTGCTGGAATTTACCGTACATTTGACATGATTTTTTTTACAGTGTATTTATATTCAAACATAAATAAAAGAAAATGGTTTATACCTGTGAAAGTCTAAGGTCTGAACAAATTACCTATTCATTTTGATTTTGTAATGATTTAGATATGTCAGTCTATCATAAGACACAATATATAGTTCTTTTTAATTCTTTGAAGAAATGGAAACCTTTGCTATGTCTAATCAGTATGTAAAGATTTAAGTTGCATAGTGAAGACGTTGCTGCCTTGCAGCAAGCAGATCTTAGTTTTGGTTTCTGGCTCTTTCTCCCCAGGCATGTGTTGATTCTTTCTGGGTACTCCGACTTCCTCCCATAGTCTGAAGAATGTTTTTTTAGGTTAACTAGTGTCTCTAAATTGTCGTTTTAAGTGTGTATGTGCACGGCTGTGTGTCTCTTTGTTGGCCTTTAACAGTGTACCCCGCCTTTCACCCATAGATTGCTGCAGATGGGCATCAGCACCACTGCAACCCTGACGTGTGAAGCGGAGGAAGACTGATGTATCGTTTAATGACATCACTGAAGCAGAGCAGAGGGAATATAAGAAAAAAGACATTTCTGAATGAGCAGAAAGTGCTCTAATTTTGACAAGCAGGAAGTTTTTGTAATGTCTCTGCTAGCTTAATAAGTGTGCGCTGTCAGTGCTCTGATAAGTTCCAAATTAATTTAAAAGAATTTTTTTTAAAGCAACACAAGTGTAGTCAAATGCATCAGGCAGCTAAAAAAAAATAGATGGATAATAAACGACTTCCACTCCACCGATGTCCATGATTGATAAATGAAGCGCACCCATTAAAGTAAAGCACTTGCTCATCTGCTTTTCCTGATTACATAAGTCTAGAGCTGAAACAATTCTTGGGGATTAATCAATTTTTGAAATACTCGTCAACTTGGTAATCGTAACTGGAGCATAGAGAATGACATTAACCATAACAGAAAGCAATATAGAGCAGTAATTATACAAAAATTGTTTAAAAATTACATAAATACTTTATGCTTAAGATAAAAAAAACCCTTTTCATCTATCAATATGCTCCACCCAAAACTCATCATGTGGAAAGGTTTTAGTTTAAACCTGGTTTAAATTGTCTAAAATATCTTATTTAAGGAATCTTTAGCTATCTGATTATTAATCTATAAATCAAAAATATAATCAACAAATTAATGGATTAGCAAAATGATCATTAGTTGAAGCCCTACATAAGATAAAGATTGTTTGTTAAAACTCAACATTAAGACCATAAATCTTAAATCTTAAATGCTTATAGTGTCTTTTCTTTATTCACTGTCACTAGAATGAAATGATTTGTTTACGAGTAAAAAGTTGAATAAGGATGTACAAAATAGGGAGTATGAATGTATGAATCGACTCAATTAAAGCAGCATTTGGGTCTTTGAGTCCTTAAGTCCAGTTTTTAAAAGCTTCCACAGATAACATCTATGGATGACCCAGATTGATTTGCACCGTTAGATTGGTTAATAGAAAAACAATATAATCTCTGGGGAAAAAAACACTCACGTTATCAATAGTGGCCACCAGGAGCAGGATGATGGTGGTTATTTGCAAAACGACGATCCCTACCAGCACCAACATTGTGACCCTGTGAAAACTGAAAAATGAGAGGAATGTAAAAGGACGCACATCATTGCTTATCTTCCGCTCACATGAGCTTTATGGGACGCATCAATTAAGTCACAGCACGAGTTCCGATAATACTATTAAACACTGACAAAACAGAGGGGAAGGGAGAGAGGGATCAGTTACATGCGAGTTTCAACACGCCCCAAGAGTCTGGGGGGATTTTTAAAAAACATCTGGAGTCAGACACGTCGCATCAAAGCGCCTCACTTTACAGCTCACTCCTCTTTTTTTCAAACTCAACCCTCGTGTAATTACCCCCCAAGAAAACTGCTGATCGTCGCTGATTATGTTGTTTTTTTCACCGCTTTCCACTGTTTCCGTCGAAGAGAAAGGCGCGTTTGTTTGGACGTGTTTGGGCATTCCCAAATAGGATCCCTCAGTTACACACACACACACACACACACACAGGCCCAGCAGTCACCAACTTTAAAAAGAGCGCGAGAATCCAGCACAGCTATAAAACGCACAACTATAATTTGCGGAAAAACAACTATAACTGTATGAAAAGTGCGGCCGCTGCTCCTCTCTTTTGCGCATTTGTTGCGCGCTTTTTAACGTCCCCTTTAAGTCTTTTATTGCAACGCGTTCGGCAAACTTCATCCTCGTTTATAATAGAAAAAAAAAGAAAACACGATAACATAGTCCCACAGATTATTTCCGGTGATTCAGGAATTTGAATAAATTGAATAAATTTACCTGGAAGTGTTAAAAGTCTCGGCGCAGCCGCTGCTTGGGAATGTGTAAAAGTGTGTCCCCACCCTGTCTCTAATTCTTAGCACACACTTCTCCCTCTTTTCTCACTCCCTTTACACTTTTTCCCCCTCTCTCTCTAGTAAGCTCCACCCAAAAAGTCTCAAATGTAGCTTTTCAGTAAGAGGAAAAAGCTCAGACCACGGAAACGCCTCAGTGTTGCGCTTCAAAGTGAGCGTAAAATACGCATCGGACCTCAAAGTCTCAACGTGTGATGAGAAACTGTAGAATTCGTGTTTTGATCCTCTTTCCCCCTTTGGTGAGCTAACTTTATAAACCTCGTGCTGAAGGAAGAATCCCCTCTCCGTCTCCCACTTTCTACTTCATTATGTATCCTGAATAACTTTTGGCACATTATGCGGATATGTTGGTAGTAATGCAGGAAGGCTGGTGCTCCAGAGATCCCATCTTTTGTACAAAGACAGCTACACCCTGAGGGGTACGTTAAAAACTGTAGTTGTGTACCTGCTATCTATACAGGATGTAAAAAGGAACATTCAATCCCACACTTCTACCCGAGGGGCAGTTAGAGTATAGTTGATCTAACTTTCATGTTTTGGATTGTGACAGGAGGAGTACCCAGAGAGAACCAGCATAGAGAGCATGCAAACAGTAGGCAAAATCAGTGAAGGATCCTCTCATTGCAAGCAGTGTTTAGAACTTTGACAAGCTGCAGCTAGCTAGATGTTAAATGAGAAGACCAAAGGTCGATTTAAAGGCCTCCATAAATAATTATAAATCAGAAACATAATATGTCTTGCACACTTACTGTTTTTTAAAAAAAGAAAGGCATAGTTTCAGTCAGATGTTGCTAGTAAAATAAGAGTATTTTGTGTTACCTTCAGCATTTTAATTTGACATTGAAAATGTTGCCCTATATTAAAATAATAAGGCTCCAACTGCTAACTGCTAA
The DNA here is from genome assembly GCA_034780135.1 of Jordanella pulchra. Taxonomy (NCBI): domain Eukaryota; kingdom Metazoa; phylum Chordata; class Actinopteri; order Cyprinodontiformes; family Cyprinodontidae; genus Jordanella; species Jordanella pulchra. The sequence goes on along the minus strand of JAUZNJ010031459.1, from coordinate 9,453 downwards.
AGGTTTTCTGTGGCAAGTATCATTTCTTTTAAACAGTAATGTCCTGCAGAAAAAAGGAGCTTAAAAAGAGCCAGTAATGGACGACTTTGGAAGCAAGTCAATAGGCCAAAGCATCAATTTGCACTTTTTCAAAGTAAAATTTTTGTGTCGCTGTGCATTTGTTTTTTGTCTTTTTGAAAAAACCTGAGGTAAATCAGACTTGTTTTTATTCATGGACGTACCTGCTGCAGTTCCTGTGTTAGCAACGTTCAGTTGCCCTGCTATAAAGGGTGTTTGGATTAAATGTAATTTAAACATCTGATTCTACGTGTTCACCTTTCTTTGGAGGATATGTCCCATCCCCCCCAAAAAAGGAAAACATCTGAATCTTTCTCCTATTGACAGACTACTGAGGGTTTGTATACAGATGACAGCAGGACCTCTCTCTGTTTTGCGTTCTCGAAATACTGTGACCTGCAAAGATAGAGATTCTTTGTCCTGTAGCACCGGTACACAAATTATGTTAAGTAATAACTTTAGACCTTAAGAGCAAATAGAGTAGAAATATTTCAGATTACTCTGAAGTGTGGTTGTTATAAAACATCAGAAGCTGTCAACATTTTAGTTGATCTCTGTTACCTGATTAAACAGAGATCAGCTTCAGAGATGATCTGAGTTTATCACATTTCTATTCACAGTTTGCATTTAGATGAGAGCCAACTTTAGAGTAGATACCTATAGAAATCCTTGTTAATAATCATCTAAGGTTTTGCGACAGCAATGGAGGAAGTTAAGAGATGAAAAATGAATGAACATCCTTGACATGCCTGGGGTCATTAACGTACTAAGAATGTGGTTCAGTGGGGCAGCAGTAATGCTAGTGTGTGCATGTCTTCCACCTGAATTTGTCAGGGTAACAAATATCTGTTGAGGAGATGATAATTATAGCTGTGAGCTACTCAGCCCATGACATGTCATGCATTCAAGAGATTTTTGAACGTTCAGCATCTACAGTTGATAGGATTGTGCAAGAACCGTATTTATCAGTTCATCGACAGTGTTGATGGAGTCGGTGAAATTAAACCTGTGGATTCACTGTGGCAATAACTAAGCTACTGCTTGAGCACAAACATTTGCACAATTCTTATCAGAGCTTTGAGGATCTTGTTCCCCAAACTATGTTTTTTTCCACAGAATAGTGTTTTTGTTTTTTGAGGATTTTATTTATTTATCATCTTTTTCTTTTAGATCATCTTGTATTTATCTTTATCTTCTCATCAACTCTGATTAGTCCTACTATCTCATCTGAAGAAAAGCATACCCATATTGTGGAGGCTCTAACATTGTGTCATTACACTGTTTCAAATCTGAATCTTTTTTCTACAGCAGTGTCAAACAAAAACAACAGAGAACATTTAACTCAGACCCAACTTCGATATTTACAATCCCTACAGAGTTATATGGAGATCCTTCTGCTAAACCCTTTTGTATGGCCACAGCTCAGAATGTGTCTGACAACTAAGCATTATGTCCCAGTAAAAGGCGTTAAAGTTTGTGGTTACAGAGGGATGAAATGTTTGAATCTTTAGGGGGTATAAATGTAGCTCCAAGGCCACTTTCAGAACATTCCTCAATCAAGCCTGGTGTCTGCTGGTCTTGTCTGAAGGTCTCCATTAAATAGAAGAATCATCCTCTCAGGCAGAGAATGACAGTTATTACGTCCCTTGCCTCTGAGCTGGCCAGCATTCCTCATTGTTTTGGAAGATCTGTGTTTACGCCATAAGCACCAAGCCAGAAAGTTTCTAAAATACCCAAAGGCTCTTTTTTTTTTTCCTTTTTGTTTTTTTTTTTTTAAATCTCTGTTCTCACCTTGAAGAAATACGTCTATATACTGGAAAAGACAGTAGGTGTTCAGGTTCACATGTCTTTTACAGCATTAAAACTTAGATTTATACACTTGTGCTGGAAAGTTTACACACCCTTCAATTAAAGATAGAATAAAAAATCAGCTGCCAGTGAAAAAAATTCTAATTGTCAAAAGTTTTTATAAATAAAAATGATGAAATAATGGAAATCATGACCTTGATTTTGAATAAATACTGTATATAAAAACACACACACACACGTATAGATTAATAAATAAAAGAAGTAAAAAAAAGACAGATGGAGCTTCTGAACTAATATTTTGTTGAGCACCACTTTGAAGCAATCATTAAAATCAGGTGTTTTCTGTAATGTTCAGGAAATATTCAGTCAGGCTTCTGCACCTGTTGAAAAGTATGTTGGTTTGCTGTTCATGAATTAGGTACTTTAATTTATTTGGGATAGTATGTTCTTTTAGAATTATTTTTTAAGCAAAAAATCAAAATAATTTTTTCATTTTACTAAATTATAATTGGGTAGTTTTTTTATTTAATCTTTTTTCAATTTTGTGTTATTTAAATTACAAGTGTTAATTTATCATTTTCTTTCATGGGAGGGTATGTATACTTTCAAACACAGCTATTAGGAAATCAAATGCTCTTTTAAGGTTGGATCTGTTGCTACTTTAGAAACCAGATAAAATCCATCCATCTAAAAAACTACTACAGCTAAAAAAAGAAATCAATTTTTCCAACTCAATAACATGTATTTTAGAATCTGTAGTAACCCTGAACAACAAACATCACAAAATATATTACATAAGAGTCAGAAAACATCACTATTATTTGTCATGTGGATGTTATATAAAGTGAAACTGGGATAACCAGTAATTTAGAATAAATCTAATATTTCATGTCACTAATATCAAGTCAAGCTGTGCAATGAGACAGGTGTTTTCTCTGTATTCTTGTAACTGGTATTTAAATATTGCTAAAGCCTGAACTTAATCCAGTATATATATATGTATAAATATATATATATATAGTTCTATCAAGCTAAAAGTAATACTTAACATTTTATCCAAGGCTGTTTTTCTGGGACATAATCAATTGTTTTAATCTCAGTATTTTACAGCGAAACCATTACTTTCTACTCAATCACAGATAATTAGAGCAGATATTGTCAGACAGCTATTATCACTGTAAGAATGGGTCAGGTGAAGCCATGATATTAGGGGATTAGTTGGCAGACAGTAAACCTCCAGTGAAGCCTTTTATCATCCATCTTGAATGAATCAAACTGTCAGAGAGGAACTTCAGAGCGGAGCGCAGCTGTCTGAGGGTCGGTGATCCCTCAGTGGAGTCCTGGTCTGAGCTCCACAATAGCTGCTTTATTCTGTCTGAGCTGGGGAGGGTTCAGACACTTCCTCTTTTCCTCTCTCTCCCTCATTTGTTGACAGAGTTTCACTCGACACCAACAGACCAGTGCCTAGCTTTACTTAATTTATTTTTTTCTTCTTCTACTGAGAGATATGGTCGGGGTTGTGGGGGGTTAAATCAGATCATGCGTCTGAGGAGTTGTACGAGCTGTCAGGGCCAACAGTCAGTCTGAGAGTCGAAACATAAACTAATAACAGCCTGTCGCTGGAGGGGCATCGAACTGAAATAAAGGGAAGGAACCAGTAGATTAATAATGTCCTCCACTTTATTAGTCCTTGTTCTCATACTGGTCAAAGCAGCTATAGTTAGAATATTCCCACCTTTTCTTTTTCTTTCCTGCAGCTTTAATATCCTCTTTCCAGTGCTCCCAGTTGAATGTAGCTTCCCTCTCTTTCCTCAAGCTAGAAATGTAACTGGGACACCTTTGGTTGTAGATCCCTTTAGCTATTTAAGGACAGACTCCACCTTCTTCAGCACTCACAACCACTCCAAAGACTTTCTTCGGGACAAAAAAATACGACTCACTACAGGCAAACGGATTCACCAATCTATCCCTGGCTGTGCCTGCAGGCTCACGGGGGGGCGATCCCATTATCCAGAAACTGTTGGAGAAAAAAGGACACACCATGAATAGGTTACCATTTAAATGTTTTATAATATACAGAAATACATCTGTGTATTTTCTTTTTGAATGAACTGAATCCAATGCCAGACCAAAAATATAACAAAATCCCATTAATAAAGTATGTTGTTGCTACTGTGTTAAAATTCCTGGATATCGTATGAAGTTGGCTTAGTTCAAGATGGTAGATTAAAATTACTTAGCGTCAAATAATTTTAAAATGTTACTAGCAGTAAAAACATTAGTAAGAAAGTGGGTGGGAAGATCGTGTTTGCTCTGCTTAGCGTGTTCTGAGTTTGATACGGCATGAATGTCAGAAAAACAACTTAAAACATGGCAGTTTGGACTTCTGTTTGTAACGAAATCTAAAAAAAAAAAAGAGTTAGGGTTTATTTGTGCGTTTTGTTTATTTTAGCTGTGTCCTTTCTACTCTGAGTCTGTGGAAAACCACATCGGCTCTTTACAGCTATCGTTTTCTAGAACCAGTTTAGAAGCAGCACCTCAACCATTCCCACCTGAGCACCAGACCTTCTTTGTGGGAAACCCTTAAAAAGTCACAGTGTTGGTGTTTTTGTACATCTGTGTTCTGCTTCTTGTTTGTTCAGCCTGACCTTTGAAGAATGACCATCATTCATGTTATGTAGCTGCAGTGATCTTAGCTGAAGGTTTGACGAACTCTAAGTATGTGTTTTAGTAAACTACAAATTTTAGGGTTTCTTCAATAATCAGATCAAAACACTTGTGGATGTAAATATTTTATTGATTTTGTATTGGAATTTTGCTGAGAAAAACAAACAATTAAATTTAAATGCATATTTAAGTCTATGTATATTATTCAATGTACTTTTTTGCCTTTTGAATGAAGGCATTTCCCATAAGATCTGTCTGACCTAATTTTGTAAAATGCGAACTGGTGGAGCCAAGAGTTTATGGCTGTTATGATAGAAGCAGAGAGAGATGAAAATCATTTAAGAGCTGTATCGTTTTTAGAGAACTAAGGGAGACATTTTCTTCTCGCTGTAATTCAAAGCTATTATGTGTGACCCCTGTTGGTTTCTCATATCACAGTAATGATGAGTGGATGCTGAGCTGTGCTGCTCCCCCTTGCACACCACTTCTGCTCCAGTGGAGTTTGCTATCCCAGTAACAACATGTGGGCTTCCTCAAACTCTATGGTTTCATACCCATTTGTCAGTGGGCGGCCAGTAGAGACACATTATACAGAGCCTATTTAAAGTCTTTACATATTTTAGGAGGAAAATAACTTTCTGTGAGATAGCTTCTGCTTGTTGAATTTTAAAAGTTTTCTTGCTAAAATCTGTCGTAAGTGCAGGATCTGAGGTTTCAGAAATAAATAGTACTGCAAAAACTGAGATATTTCCTTTGCCAAAGCAAAAACAGAGCTTGGAAAAGCACTTACTTTACATGAATATATTTGAAAATTTATTGTTGAGATCCTGTTTCTCTTTGTTTATTTTTCTTCCATCTTCAACTTTTTTATTCTAGTTGCTTCCATACACTTTTGGGGCTTTAACTACTTTTGCATACTTTGTTCTATTTCAACCATTCAAATTCCACAGTATTCAGCTTATTGAGGACATAGCTGCTAAATCTTTTGGTATTTCTACCTATTTTAATTTTTGAATTATTTTGCTTTTTTTGGTCCCATATAAATGAATAAAAAACACAGACAATTCCACTAAAATCTGTATCTGCTACGTATTTCTGTAATGTTTAGGAATGCTTCTGAATACTTTCAGCTAGAATGTGTTTTTTGTAATCAAACAGAGTTATGTGCAAATGCTGGTATTTCAAAGTATACAATAAAATGAAAGAAATGTAAATAAATACCATGAAAAAAATAGGCAGAAGAAACGTTTCTTTTTGAAATTATTTTTTTCAACATAAACATATAAATATAATATATATATACAGTAGTTAATCCATACATGTCAGGGGAAGATAAAGAATGAACCATTACTGTATTTTTATCTGATCTCTAACCAGCTCGATTCACTTGTAGTGGGAAGAGTATCTGCGTGTTTTTCTCAAGTACAACTTGCAAAACTCTCCAAATTTTTACCTTAGTAAAAGTAAAAAAGTATGGTAAATTTAACTACTCTTAAAAGTAAATTTTTTTCCTAAATGTTATTCAAGTAAACTTAACTGTGTACATGTAACTAGTGACTACCCACCTCTGGAGTCTACCTCCTCCATCTCTGTCACTACATCTATTTATAAAGCTGATCTAGTCTGATGTTTTTTGTAAAATTTGAGCTTGAAGTTATGATTTAATCAGTTCATGAAATATTTTGTAATAAACCCCAACTGTAAATTGCCTGACTTGTTCTAAATCTTAATTTCTAAAGAAAAGTTTTTTAAATCTGAATAATTTGCTAAAATGTTGCTTTAACCAGCTTAGCTATAATTGTTTAATTATAAAAAGGTACTTATATTGAAATATTTTTCTTGTCTTTCAACTGCTAAATTTACATCTGTTAAGAAGCGCTAATTTAAAACTATGTCCAAAAAAATGTATAGAAATTGTGAATATGGCATTATTTTTTGTAACTAATTTTATTTTTGGTAAACAAGTAAATTGATAGAATTAATTAAGAAACTGGAAATGGGTCACGGTCACGGCAATACAAAAAATAAGATCAAATAAAAGATGAGCAATGTTTGTTTTATTTAAAAAGAAAAATACAGACACAAACAAAAAGGCACATTAGTGTGAGGTTCTGTAATGAAGCCAAAGCAAAATACAAAAAGAAAGAAAACGAGCACAGGTGAGCTCCATGTGCTCCTGCTGCTCTCTGATTGGCTCGTGCTTAATGAGCCGTAATTAACCGATTTATACTCAGGTGAGCAACGGAGCGCACGTTAGGAAAGAGCGTCTTCAGTCAGCAATGATTTGCTATTCAAGACGAGAGTTACGTTTATGTTTAATAATGATTATTGTACATTTAGATTTTTTTCAACCTTGTTGTTCGGTTAGTTTAGCACCAAGGGAAAATGATTCGACCAGCCTGCGTGGAGTTTCTGCCGATGGAGAGAGTCCTGGACACGGTCAGCAGGGGCAGCCGCATGCCGTTAAACAGGTTACATGGACTCCTAGTCGGGATGTATTCAGCCTTTCGGAACTCCTGGAGCCCCGATCAGACTTCAAACCTCCTACTAAATCACTCACAGTAAAACCTGATAAAACCAGCAACAGCATAATCCTCAACAGCTCCATCTGGACCACTGGGAATGTGAGGGAGGAAGGAAGATCATCTGCTCAAGGCTATAAAGAAGGTTACCAGGCAGATTTTACAGGTCAGCTCAAACTTAGTTATGGGACCTTTAAGAGCGATAAATGGGACTTAAAAGGAAAGCACTCTGTTGAAGACTTCACACCTCCACTGATTGCGAGGCATGTTTTTACTATTTGATCACGTTTGCTAAACAGTGTCCTTGGATCTTCTGAAAGTCGGTTTAAATCAAATGTATTAATTTTGCTTAAAGACATTTCGGCGAGTGAATTAAACCACGCTCTTTTTAATAGCAAAGAGGCATTATTTTTAAATCTAGCATGTTGCATTTACTTACATTCCTCAGTGATTAATGGCAAAACTTTGGAAATTAAGTTGTTTTAGTCTTTTCCGTTTGGTATGTTTATCTTTGCTTAAATCAACACCCTAATCTAAAAGCATGCATGCATCTGGATGTTTAGGTCTGAAATATTTTCCTTGAACATTAGAAGTTTGTTCTTCTGTGGATTTTAAACAAGAGTTCAAGCCTTAAGTGTTTCCACTTATAAGGTGAGCTGTAAATGTTTTAAGATCTTCAGTCTGATAATTCATCCTTTTTTTCTCTCTGCAAGTCTGCATTTAATTAGTTTGTGGAATACAATTAAAAGGCAATTCATCATTGTTTTAACATTTCTGTTTTGTTTTAGGGTTTCCTGTTCAGGGGAAGGTTTTGGGCCTAACCTCTGACTCTAACCCACATTTCTCTGAATGGGAGGCCATGAAACCTCTTGTGAAGTGTGCTGATGATTCTATGACTTTCACTGCTTCTGGACAAGGGTTCACACACCTGCAAATTGACAGAAGTAAGGCATGACACATCTTAACAGGATGATTGTAAATAATATAGTTTTTTTTCTTCTTTAAGAGAATATAGAAAGCTTATAAGGACTGCTGTGGTTTTCTTTGTATGTGGCAAACGGTCTTAATATGAACTTCTTTCTGTAGTCTAATTCATAGAGTTTCAGGATCTTAAAGGCTCCTTTTTCCATCTCCAGAGAGTGCTTCTCCCATCTCCATTTTCCATCTGCCGTCCTACTGCAGTTACTTGGTGAAGGCCTCACAGACTGACCTGGAGGTGGTGGTACCATATGATGACTGCTACGTCATGCAGGAGGTATCGGAAGCAAAAGCTGTCAATTACTGGACATAGTACGCTCCATGTAACGGGTGTCTAATTTTGTTTACCCCTGTCAGAACGGCAGTTACGTGTTGCCAATGCTGTGGTTGGGAAGCCCTCTGAAGCTGTCCTGTCCAAACACAGTATCCACAGTTATTCCCGTGTACTCCCTTGCAGCTCCTTCAGTCTTCTGCTATGCAGATGGCATGGCAGTGCAGATTCAAGGCCAGGAGCATAGTTTACCTGTACTTGGCGTCATAGGTACGTACACTATACTGATGGCTCTTATTTGTCCTTTATATTTCCTTTATGCTTCTTTTTGTTATGACAAGACTTCACTGTATCTTTTTGTTCAGGTATGATCCTTCTATATAAATCCTGATGGTTCAGATTGTTGCAACTTTGAAATGGTTCTACTCTCGTCTATTTAGGAATCTGGGTATTTTAGACTCGTGGATCATTTTAAATGTGAGCTGGGTCTTGGTTGGTAGTGGTTTTAACTTCTCCCATTGTTCCCAGCTTTTCTCATTGTTTCTTCATAAACCCACCTTAGCTGAGGGAAAGAGGTCTGGAAAATTCCAAAATTTGTCTTTTTCTTTTGGATGGTTCCCATAGTCATTTAAGTCATAAAATTATCTTGTGTAACTCTTTTAAACCTGATGGATTTCTTAATTGTTGTTGAAGGTCTTTAGACTAGGCTGCTGTTCAGTTCCTCTTGGTATCTTTCTGCCTGGTTCAGACAGGTTATGTTTAAATTATTTTTTATGTTTGCATGGTTTTTATGAGGGGGGGGTGATTTATAGTGAAGTTTTTTCACACATCCAATACTCATAAATACACAGGGTTACTTTGGGCTATTTAAAACTTGGTCACCAAACAATTTGGGGAGTATTTCTGAATGTAAGATTCTACATTGAAAATACCAAAGCTGATTAATAAACACGAGTGACTTCTTTTTTTTTTTTTTTTTTTTTCCCCAAAAGTTGAACATAAGTTGTTGAAATAAGAATAAGGTGGCTCCTTGTGGGAGCTGGATGCCTGAACCATCCCTCTCCTTCAATCAAATAAATCAAATTTTATTTGTATAGCACATTTCAGCATCAAGGCATTTCAAAGTGCTTTACATAATTAAAATAAAAA
>JAUZNJ010031458.1:0-14211 GCA_034780135.1 Jordanella pulchra | reverse complement strand
CCCAGGAAATCCGACCCCACCAAGGGAGGACGAGAGACAGCCCCGAGGAAGTCCCCCAGCCACCGCAACGCCGGAGCCGCGGGGATGAGACTGCGGGCCTTGCCGGCAGCCAGCCGCCCCGAAGTGAATCCGGCCATGGGCCCTACGGAACCGAGGCCCCAAGGGCGCACCACCCCCCGACGGGTACCCCAGCCAGGCCCCGGCCGGCCGGGCCCCACTGGGAAGCCGCCAGAGACAGGCCAGTAGCAATCCGGGCATCAACCCCCAAACCCCGAGCTCCACCAGTACGCTAGCGAGCCCAGGCGCCAGCCAGAGAAGGGAGGGCAGGACGGGGGAAATGGGCTCCTGGGAGAGGGAGCAGTTTAGACACCAACCTAAGAAAAAAAAATTAAAAATTCACACATAACACTCACATTCAATAATATCGGGACCAAGACAAAGACACTTTAAACATTTGACATGTATTTTTGTTATTAACCTATTTGACTAATAGATAATGAAATGGAGGAAAAGATGATAAAATATCAGGCTGTACTTAATAATGAAAATTTGGATATTGGTTCTTAACTGTGAGATTTCCGAAAGGTTGCTAACATTCTTGAATCAAACGCGTCCCCTGATGCCTACATTCCTGATACAATGGATGTTGACATTTAGAAAATCAACCTTTGCTTCATTTCTTGCTTTTTCTGGCACGACAGCAATTTGATCTACTTTCTGTGCTTGTTTAGATTGATGCCACCAAAGTTTAGCTGCAACCTGGATACTATGGTCAGATTACAGCATGGATGATCTTTTTGGCAGCACAGACTTCAGTTACTGTTTGTATGGTTGAAAATCTATTATACTATGGGCCTACAGTAATTTCCCTTCAAAGGTCCTGGGATCCCTTTTTAAGACCCTGGTCTCATTAGTGTTGTGTTTCTTTTTAGGGTGTATTGCTGTGTGATCTAAAATACATGGTAATCAGAGGAGATTGAAGTCAGTATGAGAATTCTGTCTCTTAAAGGAGTCATTAACTGGAAATCTGCCTTTTTCATGTTTAAACTTGTGGGTTTGAGTTGAGCTTCAGATGCTTTCTCCTTTTTGTTCCTTTCTGGACTCTTTGTCCAAACCAGATTGTTCTCTCCACAAAGCACAATTTTGGTCCTCTTTTTGTATTCAGTACTGGAAGGATTCCAAGGCAGTGCCGTGCCTTCACTATGTTTGACTCTGGAGAGTAGATTTGAACTAGTAAACCGAGAGGTCTTAGTGGTTGATCCACTGACAACAACTCTGTTATATAATTTGGAGCTAAGCTGTTCAGTGATTTATAGACCAACAAGAGTATTTAAAGTATATTTTCTGAGATATGGGAAGCCAGTTGAAGGACTTTAGAACAGGGGTAATTTATATCATTTTTAGTTTTAGTGAGGATGCAGGCAGCAGTATTTTGGATCATCTGCAGCTGACTCTTTGGACAGACCTGTGAAGAGATTCAGTTTGTTTGGAATCATCTGGTGTGTCCTGCGGAGGCCAGTTATGTCATAGCGTCAGGCCTGTTCGGATTGGAAGACTCTTTCGTATGCAGCTGACGAAAGCAGCCTTCTTTTGGCCCGTTTTGAAGGATGGGTCCCGTGTATCCTTTGCAGACTTGGTTCATTGCGAGGTAAAGAAATCCAGCTGATTCATGCTCAGAGGAAAGGGAAATGGCGACGAACAGTGGTGAGTATTGTAAATACAGTTTAATATAATTAAATGAAGTGAATTGTTTGGTCTGATATTAATGAAAATATATTTTTTAAAAGGTGATCGAGTCAGATATGTCGCGGTAATGTGTGTTTTAATAAGAGGGTTTATTCTGTGACTGTGCTCATGGCTTCGGCTGATATTTAAGCACAGATTCCAATATCTGGGCAGTGAACAACAGATCTGAGATCTGTGACCACGGTTCTGCCGCTGAAGCTCCTAAACAATAAAATTAGCAACAGAACATTAGGAAGTAGTTCAGCATCCATTCTGATTTGTGTATCAACTGTCATGGTTGCTAGGCGACAGAGCATACGCAGCTTTAGGAGCGGTGAAAGTCGGAGACGGCTTTACCTGTTTGAATGAAGAGCCATGAGTCTTCCGGCCTGCTTATTTTCACCATTCCCTTCCCTTCTCGGATATGTTCAATCTCTAGAGTATATTATCTAGGTGTGTCAGCTGGTGGGGTTTTCCAAATTAGCTGATTAACTATTGTGCACATGGGTTATGATAGGCAGTGAGGAATAACCTTGGGTCAAAAGGGTCAAAACCAGTGGATTGATTTAACAAAAACTAACCATTGTCTTATTAGCAAGAGGTTTGGTCAACTATATGCAAGCAGGATACCAACTAAGGTTTACATTTTTCTTAATTTTTTTTCTGTGTAAGATTATATTTTCATACAGAATATAGTAAATCTTTACCAAGGATGCCAAAACCTTTGCTTCCATATCTCACGATGTTCTCCTGTCGGGATGCTACAACCCACCAACATCTAATAGGATAAAGGCCGCTGGTGTAAGCACAGCTGCTGCATGCCAAAGTGTGCAGACAAATCTTTACGACAGTTGTGTTACATCCAATTACAACAGGTGAAGCCTGAGAGCATAAATCTGCCAGACTCACTAGTGTTGTAACTGCTGATCTTCTTAGTTTGGATGCATGAGAAACCTGCTTATGTCAAAGCACCATTTCACTCCAAAGAATGCTGCAAAAACACTAAAGCTAACTGCAGGATAAAAAAGAACAATGTAGTGGAGTGTGCGATATCTGCAGTAATAAGCCACACTCACGACGGCTGATGGTACTCAGCTGCTTGTTGCTCCATTTGTATCACAATCATCAAAATAGTCACAGTGTAGCCCGTCCTTCTCAGGGATTTTGCATTTGATGTGAGAAAGTTGAAATGAGTCACTTCTCTATTTGTTCCAGTTTGCCCTCTTCACTGAGTTATTCTGGTTTTGGGCTCTGTTGTGCAAAAGATCTAAACCACCTGTAATCAGCGCATCGTCGCTCAAAGGTGCCACATGTGCTGGTGATCTTTTATATTTGTATTGATTGAATGTTTTTTCTGGATTTGGAGTTTTTCCTTGGAGTTTCGCTGGTTTAAACTGGATTTTCTATGGATAAGCACAAAGTAGCTGAGATTAAAAGGGAATCAGTCATGTTTCCTTTAATCAGTCCTTCCCAGTGGTCTGTTTGTCAAACACTAAAAATGTATTTTTCTTATTTAATAAATCCATCTAAAGCCAAACTTACGCCACTTTTGTCCATTATGGTAGCAACCAAAAGCTTGACACTTTGAACTTTTTTGAGTTTGATAAAGATTAGGTATAACTTAAGGATACATGTACACTTCTCAGTGAATGAGAAAAGCAAACTAGGCTTGAAATTTAAATGAAACTGACACTCGTATCTCTGCTACATCTATTTTACACTTAGATATATTTCAAACGTTGATTTCAATAATTATGGTTTACAGTAAATTAATTTAGTTTCTTAAAAAATTAAAACAAATAACGATTTTTGCTAGATAAGTTCACAAAGGTAATCAAGCATGGTAATGGAAAGTTAAGTGGAAGGTTAGCAGTTTTAATTACTGTAGATGTTCAAGCAACAAGTATAACAATAATCTGCAACTCAGTCAAGAGTTTTAGGGAAAATAAAGTGGTACCGATTTCACGGTTGTTCTGTAAGCCAGTGAAAACAAAACTCTGACAAAGGTGGCATATAGTGAAGCACAACATGGCCTGAGGCATTTAATTTTACATTTTGCACAATCAGCAAAGCCTCAGGCAATGACAACAGACAAAATTACTTTCTGTTTAAAGTCAGTAAAGTTATTGGATGTCAGCGACTGACAAATCAATGCTAAGGCCTAGATTTTCCGCAGGGAAGCAATGGTGATGGACAAAGTCAGGCTGGCCAGCTAAGGTTGTGTTTGATCCTGTTGTGGTTACACAAGCTGATATATGTTGCCTAAAGCACTTCTTAAAATTGAAAACGAATATAAATGCCATTATTTCTTTCTAAAGAGAGCCCAGTATTTGGACCTAGTCCTGTTCAAACGTACCTTGTTGCTGTTTATCTTGATTTTAGGTGTTTTATGCCAGAATGATGGAGTCCTTTAACCGACAAAACCTTATAAGTCTAGAGACCTTAACAAAGCTTGAAGGATTAATAATGTTGACTTTTTTATAAGTGTTAAAAAATCTGGCTCAGTATAAAGACATGTTTGATGACTTTTGTATGATTTCTTTGCACTTTTAGAGGGATTTGCCGCTTTCAACCCTGCGACTTCCCTCAGCAGGGTCTCAAGTGTCCCACTGACAGCAGTAGGACGGCTGTTCTGACAATCTGAGTGTTTTCACTTGCTGTGTTGGAGCACAGTGACATTTAAATGGAGAGCTGCTCAGGAACCTGTAGGAGTCTCAGATTCTCGCTCTCTCTCATGCTGCTCTTTTGTCATGGGAGCTGTACATTTCAGCATTAGCGGTAGGGAGTGGGCAGCATGATGCGTGGGTAAAGAAGCGTTGGTATAACCTCTCCTCCGTCTCTGATCACAACGTCAATAGTGGTGACTCGCTGTGCTTGTTTCCCTCCCCTCACCTCTTGGTCTATTTATTTTCCTGCTCTCCCTGAACGGCTCTTATCTTACTTTTCAGTTCCTTATACTCGATTTCCCTTTAGACATTTTTATAGGCTCTAAGGAGAAACCTTTAGTATTTTATGGAACGTTATAGTGTTCTGAATTTATATTACTTTTCTTCCACCCAAGATGAAGAGCTAATAAAGTTATTATTAGTGTGTGTGTGATTGATAGTTAGCAGGTCTTGTGACTCTGACCGACACACTGACCGGCTATTTTATTGACAGCATTAAATGATGGTTAAATGGTGATGATGATGAATTGAAGGGGAGATAATTAGAATCTGTCATTTTAAGAGATGAGAAAAACACACAGTTAGGATGATGGCTATTTTTTTTCTTGAGGGATACAAAACTGGTTATGTCCCTGAAGCGTGAAGAAAAACTACTGTGGGAAAATATTTTGATTATTGCCAATGAGGACATTAGGTTTTCTTGGACCATCACCTCTATATGTATCTATACAGAGAGACTCCTGTTAGTTTAAGGATGCACATCCTTTGTTGCGATTAGAAGAAATCATAAATGTTTTTTAGCCGTTACGGAGGACCTGGCTTAAAGTTTAAACACTGTCCTCTGCAGAATTGGTCGAATTTCATTTGGTTCTTATTTGACATGGTCAACGTGTTATCTCCATAGGTAAGACCTTGGCTTTCAATATGCTAAATGTGAGCCTACCCCCCCCCCCATTCCAGACCCAGTTTTATGTGTTTTAGATCATTGTCCAACTGGAACATTTGACTTTACCCTATTTTCATCCATCTAACAGTTTATTGAGGTTAGAAAGAACAATTTGAAGGCATTTCTCCCCCATTATTTTATTAATATTGTGCAAGCAGCAATGGCAGCATAAAATTCAGTTCAATTCAAAAATACTTTATTCATCCTTAGGGGAAATTAAATGTAGTTACTCATGTTTAGTTTTCTCTTAAAAGCCCCATAGCAGGAAGTTGCCACTACCGTACTTGACAATTTGTATGACATCATTAAGCTTTGCCAAAAAGCTCAATGTTGTCTCATCTGGACTCAGATATTTTCAGTTTCCATGTAAGCAGCTGCAACCTTCTGTTAAGCTCTAAAGTGCTTCTTTTGGATCATTTGGTTGATCTTAATCCAAAGTTATGGATTTGGAGGGTTATATTTTTTTGTCTCACAGCAGGCTTCAGCTTTAGTGTTTATTTGTAGTTTTCTTTCATCTGAAGTTGAGCGTTTGGGTCACATGGTTGAAACTCTGGCATCCTTTGGTGTTAAATGTGCTCAAAACTAAAGACAACCCTGCAAATGAACCCATTTACTGATATCTACTATTTTAATCATGAAGACTGGGTCAATTATTAGATCTTTGTCTTATTAGAAGCTTGTTGATGGGAACAAAAAGCTTACAATTATTCAACTATTATTACAATGCATGTTTATATTTTTTATGCCATTATTACATATCTGTGAAAATATCTGTTTATTTAGGCAGAAAAAATCTAAATGTGATTGTCTTTGATAAGGGTCTTTAACATTCTGACAGAGATTGTATAGAAATGTTGCCCTTTTAGAGGTTTTTACACATTAATAAGTACGTGTTTTTTCTTTTGTTTATGTTATTATCTGTATTTATTTGTCTATCCTCATCCCCCAATACGTCTTCCTACATCTTATTTAATTGATTTTATTTTTCTATTGTATATACTGTGCCTAAACACCCGCTTTTTTCTTGTATGTGCAATTTTTCCTGCTACTGGAAATACAATTTCCCGAATGGAGTAATCCCAAGAGATTAATAAAGTCAAGTCTAAGTCTAAGTTACTCCAAAGTCTGAAAGTGGGCAGAAGTGGATCCAGATCCAGGGATTAAGTCACAGCTTTAGATCTCAGGCTGAGTTTTAGGACTGCTGGTGGACGGGTAGAAAATGTGCAGCTGCATATATATTCATATCATGCGAAGAGCAGACAAATGTTAGCAAACAGAAAGCTGCTTGAAGTCGTTGCAAATTTAGCAGCTGGAGTGGAAAATTTCCCTCTGGAATTCATGTAAAACTGGATGCATAAACAAGAATCTGTTTGGCATCATGTTTACCGGATGGAGTTTGCGTTTACAATTTGTTTCTCCTGCCCTCAAGTGGCAAGAGGAAGAGGCTGTAGAATACTGTGAAAAAGTATTCCCCCTTTTCTTACAAATTAGTCTTCTTTTTAACTTTTTTTGTTGGAAAAATATCAGGCAAAGATTCCCCAAAACGATGTAGAAAAGCTGTTTTAAATTCATTCATTTATTAAGGAAAAGAAAGCCGTTCAAACAAGGCTTGCTTTGAGAAAATAGTAAGTTTCCTTCATCTGTTGGAATATTTTTTTCCTCTTTTTTTTTATTTTTTTGTTTTGGCTTTATTGCAGGGAAAACATGAAGGGTCAGTTTTAGGTCATAATTTTCTATACAGTATTAATCTAATTCAACTCTATACTTTTACTAGGCCATTCTAAAAACTGTCATTTAAAGACCTGCAATAGCTACTTCAATTTGGTTTAGGTCTGGACTTTGACTAGGCCACTCCACTCCTTCATCTTAAGTGAGACATGCACGTATGCTTTTAATCATTGTCCTTTTGTACAACCTAAGAGTATTTAAGCATCTGGTCCCCAACAGCTCTGCTTCATGTCTGATGATGATCTGGAAAAAGTAAGTCTGGCAAAAAGAAGGAAAATACGAGAAACCTTTGCGGGGATAAATCTTTAGTTTGTATAATTTTACTTCTGACAGCAGTGTGGTTGAACATCGTGTAGAGAGAGTTTAGATGAGGAGATCTCGGGCTTCTAAGCGGTGGAGGAATTCCACTCCGACTACAGAGTGAGAAGGAGGATGAGGAGAGTTATTGCTGCCAGAGAGTGAGAAGAAGAGGAGGAGGTGGGAAGCAAATGAGAGTGAGAGAGAGTTGCCTGTCTGCTCGGGTTTGTGGGGATGCGTGTGCATGTGTGCACGCTTGGCTCGATGAGTGTATGCGTGCTGACACCTGGCGCTCACCCTCCCTCGCTGGTCACATTGTAGAGAGCTCTCAGCCTGTCTGGACCATTCTTTACCTCTCCCTCTTTTCCTTTCTGTTCCATCCCTCTATCTTTTGTCCCCCCTTCTCTCTGCCTTTCTCCCCCCCCTGCGTGGTTTTCTGCTCCTCTCTGTGCTCCTACAGCCTCCTCCTTTTGTTCAGGACCTCCTCCACCGTGCTGCAGGATTTTTATTGACTCCAGACGTGCGCTCGACCGACTAAGGTGAGCCAGATGAATCAGGGCAGCAGGGTGGGGGGATCGCATTGATATTCTGAATTGAGTTCTGAATGTGGGGAGTGGTAGGAACCGACTACGGGGGGGGGGCACTGTTCACCCTGTTATTTGTTTCTGTAGATTTTGTTTGCTTTAGCCTGCGTTTGATGAGAAAAGCCTTAGTGTAGTTGTCTCAGTGTGTATTTTGAAAGGTGAGGGATGCAGCTGTGGGACTGAAGAGCCTCTGTGCTGTTTGGTTTCTGACTGGTGTCAGCAGCTAGTGTCAAACCCCCACCTGATGATTTGTTTGTACAGTACGGTCTCCAGTGCTGGGAGTCACCTTGACCCAGGCCTTTACAGCAGTTTGTGTCTTGGCAGAATCGTGCCACACCTTAAGCATGAGAAATGTGTGTGTGTGTGTGCGTAGCAGTGTGTGTTGGTATTAGGAGATACTGCTGGAACATGAGGGTTTATAGTGTCCGACCAAAGAGTCCCCTTTTTGTTGTGTAATTCTTTCCTATTTATTTTTTTTACTAAATGATTGCGTCTCTTTCTTAAAACATCAAAAATTATATCTTTTTATAATTTGAAATAAATATTAAAGTCAGCTTGTTCCATTCAACTAGATTTATGTGATGAAAAATGTTCAGAAAGATTTAACGAAAGTCATTTATTGTGATGAGGTGAAAAATGTGACTTAATATGTTTAGTTTTACTGCAACAGATTGACCCGTCTGAGCTGTACTCATAGTCTCACCTATAGACTGCCGGGCATAGGATCAGCCCAACCGTAACCCTGACAGAATATGTGGGAGAAGATAGGCAAAAGTGTTGGATTTGATCAAAATGTTCACTTTTTGTATGAATTACTTGTTTTGAATCCTCAAGTCTTTTTATGAACATTCATAAAACAATCTCATCTTATCAAGACAGATAAACCCCAAAATATCAAAGATCTCTACTTGTATTCTGCCGTTTTATTCATAAATAACAGAAAAACACAATAAAAAAATTCAGTTCAACATTTCAATTTAGAATGTAGATCAGGATAACAGACTGGATACGTTACAGATATAAATTCAAATATAAATCCTTTAATTCTGTTTTAGAAAAGCTGCAAATATTATAAAACTAATGTTATTTATAGTTTATGGCATAAATTACTCCACCAGTGCAGCGCACCTTTGGCTATAAATGTTTTTGCTGCTCTCTAAAGGCTGTCTTTAGCCCTAGTTGTAGTTTTCTTTTTTCTACCAAATACATAAACCAGTCCATTTTCTGCATGAAATGCTTTTAATCCTCCTTTTAATTCAGGATTACTACAAATAAGGAATGTAACACCGAATCCAGCTTTCGCCCAAACGTCTGAGAGGATTGTGTTTGACATCCTTGTTCTATAAGTGTTTCCTTCCACTTAACTTTCCATTTAAATACCTTGAATTCAGCACTCCTGTCTCTTTACCAATGACCCTTTGTGCTGATTCTCAATGACCACTCCCTTTGTAGAGCATAACATGATCTTAATATAACCTTTATGAAACCATTTTCTGAAAATTCTAGTTTTGGCTTTTTGTTGTTGCAAACCATAATCTTCAAAATTAATAGAAATAAAGCCTTAAGTGTAACCTCTCAGACAGGGTTGGAATGAAGCTCAAGCAAAATATTCATTCAAAAATTCATAAACATTTTTGAAAAAGCAAACAAATAGATAAAATTGAAGGAAGAAATCTTCGCTCTTTTTTGCCACAAAGAGACTTATAGTGTTTTGCTTTTTTTTTTTTTATTTCTATTTCTTAAAATATCAGGATATTTTTTGCCTGGTTCATATAAATATCAGTTCAATATCCGTTGTAAATACTTAAAAAAATGTCTAAATAAATAAAACAGCTAAAATATAAGTATTTTAATCATAAAACTTGTTAAAAGTTAAAACTAAAATGTAGTCAGGATATAATAAGAGCTGCTACCAGAGCATCATGTTGATATTGGATCAGAATTAGGCTTTTAAGCTTTAATCATGGCCGCAGTAAAATGGTGCTTCTGCATTATTGATTATTTTTATGATTATTGTTTCCAGCATTCGTTGGGTTTTTCAATACACAGACGCTGCAGTGGAAAGAGGTATTAAAGGTGGATGAGGTGAAGCTCTGTGGACCACCCATCTAACACAACATGCAGTTCATCAGAGAGCATAAGAAGGCTGGAGAGACAGAAAACCTCCAAATCTGGAGGGAGACGTTTAAAAGACGAGTGTGAGAGCTGCCATAAGGTATGATAGAAGATGGACTCACTGACAGAGATGCTGCAGGTCAAACCTCTAGAGTCTGGAGATGCACTGATTTAAAATTAGGATCTTTGATTTTAGTAAATCCTTAGCCAGCCAGAGCTGTCCAAACTTGTTACACCCATCTATGAGGGCATTTTAGAGCATCTCTACTTTCCTCCTCTGACAAAGCTTTTTATGGATGCTGCTACCAGCAGTAGCTGGTTACTGTCAAAACTATCAAAGGTACCGATGTCTGTTTAAATGAACAACTCAGTGCTTTTCTATCCATGATCTAGACCCCACAGATAAACACTGCTGGAAAACCAAACCCTGAAACACAGAGGATGCTAACTTTGAGCTACATGGTGATCGCCTCCAGACTGCACTGCATTGATCCAGTAATTCATGCTAAAGGATCCCCATCAACGTACTGCTGTTGAACACAGGCCTAGCTTATCCACATCCATTGGTTTTACATTTCACTTTCTCTAAAAATAATCTGATTCTCAGATAAAATGAATTTATCATCCTTCCTTTATGAACTATAATCATTAGAGCAAACCTAAATAGTTGAACTATTTCTCCCTTTTTTTTCAGTGAATCTATACGAGTTTCAGGTAAAATTTTGAATTGCGGTAATAAATCAACTGTGGAGATGAACCTGTTTATTTCAGCTGCTCCTCAGAAACCAGGCCTGCTGTCCCGTCCTCTTCCTTCTTTGTCACACATCTTCCTGTTTTCTCCCTCTCCCTCTGTCATCACTTGACTAGTAGTCCAACTCTCTCCTTCCTCACACACTCCCTCCCACCCACTCAGATATTTCTGGAGAACAAAAGGAGAGGGGAGTGGGGGCGATAAAACACTAGAGCAGGGAAGACTTAATGTATCAGCCCTGCGTAGGCTAATGAGTCTTCACCACTTCGTTTTTCTTTTCCTCCCCTCTTTCTTTCTTCCCCAAGTCTTTGCGTCTCCAGTTTATCCGCTCTTAACCAAATGTCCACCTCTTTCCCTCAGGTTGCTCCCACTTTAAAGTCATTTTCTCTTCTGTCATTGTCTTCTTCATTCAACATGGCCTCTTCTCTCCCTCCTGCTTTTTCATGTCTTTGTCAATCTGTGTGCTCTAACATTTTCATCACAGCTTCTTTTTCACATCCGTCCTGCTGCTTCTCTGTTCCTTTCATTCCTTCTGGAGTGGTTATTTCGTTCCTCCCCCTCATCTTCTTTTTGTCAAGTCCCACTTGTTCCGCTCATTCATCATCCATTTATGCTCATAATTACAGGTGCTAAAACACTTTTAAATCAAAGTTCTAACCATCTTTTCTCTCCCTGGTTGACCTCACTGTCACTCATGTTAATCTTTTACAAATAAAACATCTAAAGTTATTTTTTGTGGTCACATATGTATGTTTACAAAAGTAAATGATATTTACATTTTTCCGTCTATGTCAGACACCTAACCCCTCCTCCACACTGTAATATCCAGTTACCGTATGTTTCCCAGGAAACTGGCTTTAGTGTGGTTATTGATTGGGCTCATTATGGCTCAGTGTCGTTAGCTCTTAAATAACAGGAAGTGACATTGCTGAGTGAGCATGCTAATGTTGTTGAGCTTGGATTCACAAACAGGCTCAAAATGTTTGTAATGTATGGAAGTAACATGTAGTTAGAAAATAAAATGTTTAGATTTTTCTGTCCCATTGTCCGTCTGTCTGAATGTGCAGAAACCGACTGCTTGCTCTGTGGTGCATGATGCAGGCAGCAAGACCCATGCTGCTATACAAGCAAACAGGAGTGTTGGTTCACTTCACAGAAGCTGTAATTGTCTGGAGCACAACTGTGAGGCATGGAATGTAAAACCCACGCCAGCATTGTGTCCATATGTACCTCAGCTGCTGGCTCTGTCTGACACTGTCTGTCTTCCCATCTTTCTTTTAGAGTTTATTCTCATCCATCTGATTCCTCCTCCTCTCCTTCACTCCCGTTTATAGACATATGGAGAGTAGAAGTCTCTGTACATGTGGCTCTAGGGCTGAATCTGTGTGTTGAGTATTTTGTTGTGTTCGTTGTATCCTGAAATATTAGTCATATTTCTTTTCCCCATGGAAACTAAAGTATTATTAACGAATATCTTTATTATTATTATTTTTTTAATATTTTGCTGCATGTTCAGTAGACAAATCGAGATTTTAAAGAGACAGAGAACTGCAGTGCCCGTCTGCTCATCCTCGTACTTAACAAGGCTCTTTTCCAACCTGGAGTTGCCACTGGTGTCTGAGTTGAGCTGGATTCCGGTCACTTCTGAATATCCTCAAAATCCATCTTAAATATGACGCTTTGGTTGTTTGCTAGGTTGGATGCATTTAACACGGACGCATTTGACGTCACATCCGCCGAACGGCGCAGGAAATTCCAACTCTAAATAAATTAAGGAAAATAGGCTACAGACTAATTGAACTAATTGAGCATTGAACTATTAAGGTTTCAATCTGCTCATCAAATAGTGTTTTAGTCTTAAGGGTGAAATAAAAAGGCTATTTCAAAGATATTTTTCAGTAAAAACTACAAAAAAGAGGGTGACCACTTCAATCAAGTGCTGCAGAAACCACAACAGTGGAGACACTTTAAAGTTGTCGGGTTTTTTTTGTTTGTTTTTCTACATCCAACAAACTTTGTCCCCAAACATTTCCCCAGTTAAGTTGTGGATTTTATTTTAACGTGTGTTGTTAATGTTTATGATATCTCCACCTAAAGATGTGGCTGGGATAATTTGTTGGAAATACAGCTTCTTGTCTTTTCCCACAGATAAAAAAAAGAAAAATCTCCCCTTAATTAAAGCAAAGTTTGAACAGCAGAATTCATTTGTACAGCACATTTTAATTTAGATCTCTCAGTCTTTTGACTAAAATGTAATTAATGTTTCAGCCTCAGCTCAGTCATCTGTAGCAGAGATGTTCACAAGGCTTTAATCCAGTTAATAGACAAGCTGCTGCGTCATAAACATTTGCAAATGCTGCAGGGGTGGCTGATGTAGACCAATATAACCTTTGTTACAGATAACAAAGCTGTATGGTAGAAATAAAACGCTCAGTATGAAAAAATCCAAGTAGAAGTATTCATAAGTAAATGATTATCAGAGATGATATAGTAAGTTGTAATCTATCCAAAACTATTACAGAGAAAGGAAATGCAGACTCAAAGCAAACTGCATGTCTTCTATTGAGTCTTCATTCGTTTATTCACAAGGATCCAGACTGAGGTACAGACCATCAATTAAACTTTTTTCAATAACAAGTGTTTGAAAAGATTGAGATACTTTTAATTTCTTATAAGAAGAGCCCAGACTGAATGGAGGCTTTACTTTTGTCTAACTGACCTGCTACATGGAAAAGACAATAAACTTAATTTGTTTCTCCTCCCCTTTTTAAAAGATTAAAACTCATCTCTTGAAGTCCACCTTTCTCTTTAAAATCTCCTCCTGAACAGTATTAAGTGCTCGGCTGACGGCAACACCCAACATAAAAAATTGATGCCTAAGAGCAGCATCTGCCAAGACTAATAAGTGTCTCTTCCTCACAGACACTTATCCATAAACTTGACAGTTTTTGTTTAAACGTCCGAAATTCCTGCAGTAATCTATGCTTTCATCAGTGTTTAAATGTGATTTTTACTTTATTTACTCAACAAACACGTCAATAATATCTCTTTATATTGACGCATGACTGTTTTTTATTTGAATGGAGAAGCAGCTCCATTTAGGTGGTGTTACATATGTTCTCACCTCCAAATATAGCCCACATACCACAGTGTTTGATAAAACAGACGCGTTGGTGATAAAAGGTAAACGGCTGCAGACATTAGTCTAGTTTCTCCACACCCTCTGTTGGTTTGGGTGTCTGCAGCTTCCTTTTTATATTTAATGTCCATTTCATTATTCAGGCCAGCCTGGAACATTTCAGGCACTGTTTTTGCGTCATACGTCTGTATGTGTTTTTATATATCGTCACCTTCTTAAAATAATTGCCTAAGTCATTTTTTTTCAAAAATGATTTTTTT
>JAUZNJ010031457.1:0-14212 GCA_034780135.1 Jordanella pulchra | reverse complement strand
ATATAGATATAGATATATATAGATATATCTATATATATATATATATATATAGATATATGTATATAGATATATATATATATTATTTTAACCCTTTTATATCTTCTGTTTTACTCTCTGCTAAGATCATATTGCATGCATGCGTGAAGAGAACAAATTCAGCTGCATTGCTCTCGGCAACTTGACGTCACTGACACTTGCCCCATCCTAATTTCAGGCCAACCTGCACCCCACCAAAAGCCCTCGTGACAGATCGTGGCAGAAGATGGCGGTGGGTTGCATGAGAACAGCACATTTCCTAAAGCCTCCCTTGGTACTCTTTAATCACCTGGTAAGAGGGGCACAAACAATGCCGTGCATGGCTTTAAAAGGGCACCACAACATAGCCCTCAGCACTTTCACTCCTACAAAACTTAATGGGCCTTGATAAGTGGAAGTGTAAACAATCTGCAGCCCTGATGTCATGCAGGCCTCAAATAAGGGTGGACATTTGCGTGCAGGTTTTCTTCAAATGAAGCTCTGCCCTAAGAGCTTTAAAAAAAAGGATTTCAATAAATTGCTACTCTTATAACGGTTCTGCACAAGTTCCAGACTTTTAATTAATTTTCTCAGGACACCCACCTTATGAAATAGTTTAAGTAAAACTTCTTGAGAATAACCTCCATTCATCTCCTCGTCCTTCTTGCATTTCCATTTTAACTGGAGAAAAAAAAAAAGAAAACAAAAAGAACATTAGTCATGATCACTTTCAAGAACTAAAGAAGCGCACGATAATGGATAATCCTTAAAGCTCGATTGATTAAACTCAGCTGCAGAGGAGACGAACCGTGCCAGACAGGTTTGGCTCTGATGAAAAACAGAGAGCTGAAAACCATCAAGATGGCTACATCAAGAAGCTACGGGAGAAAGAACTCTTTACACTGTTGGAACATCAGCACCAAACCACCAGCAAGACCTGCAGTCAATTTCCATTCATAACAGTTGGAGCTGCACGAATAGGGAGAAACCCCTCAGATAGGTGAGCACCAGAAACTAGTTCATGATTCACCTGCTACAATAAAGCTCAGCAGAGTCTTTACAAATTGATGCCCAGGCTTAACCATGGGTCTCTTTACATATCAAAAATGTATTGTTTGAATGTATTGGTACAGATAAGGGAGTTTAATCCACCCATCTCCTTTACTCTCATAACCCTACATGAAATATCCCACCGTTAGATAAGTAATCAGTTTAACTGTAATGCAATCTCTGTTTAAATCTATTAATAATTTAGGTGTCAGCTAAGAGCCTGTAGTCAGTGTCCAGGACTTAAAAAAGGTACCTAGTTATAGTAGCTAGTTAATTCTCCCAAAAAGTATACTAGTAACCTAAAAAGAATAATAGTTACCTTTACCAATGAAATACCAAAATTTTGATGAATTTGAATAACTTTTCTGTTACATGAACTTTCAATACAACTTAAGACTACACATCTAAAAACAACCGGTGGGCCGCGATCAAAAAATTGTATCAAGTTAATTACAAGATCTGTAAGTAATTAATCTGATTTTAATTGAAAACCATAGATCCACATAATATGATATGTAATATATGACAGAATAAATAATCATATAAGCAAAGCAACACATTTCTTGTATTTAATTGATTAATTTAGGTCATCAAGCATCATATTTGTTGAAAGTTATAATCATTTAACTTTATTTAGAAACCCTTGACATTTGATGCAACTTCTTTAGAAAACTACTTCTATAATAATAATAATAATAAATTTTATTTGTAATGCACCTTACATTTCAAAGAAATCTCAAAGTGCTAATGGCTCTTCTATAGAGCTGTAAACTGTCCATGAACATTAATTATAGCAGTATTCCTTCCATTTAATATGAGATATATGAGATATATATATATATATACTGATGACTTATAGACCCATGGTTATATACTGACAGGACTATGAATGTTCTGCATAAAGCATTGCTTAACAATTGCTGTTCAATGTGACGCATTTAGTGCAAATAAAACATTTGCTACTGAAACTACTGTTTCTTGTCAAGCCAGTTACTAACACAAATAATCCACGTTCTTGGTCCTAGCTCCTTCCCATCTGCCAGCACTGTTAGAAAGGACTTATTATGGCGACTGCGGAGGCACTTTGGCCATCGCTTATACTTGATTTGAGATATTCTGTTGAGCCATGGTTTTTGGCTCCCAAAAAGTAATAGAATTGCCCCCCCAAAAAAATTGTTTTTGAAGCAATTTAAGAAAGGTGACACTTTGTACTTTTTACAGTGTTTTGCAAGTTACCTACTTAACAACAACTTCACAGAACAGTGGATGAATTATTACCTATGTAACCCCATGCAGGTTGATTCCCAATGTGTTCAGGTCATGTGTGTCTTTTTACGTACAAGATATTTCATGATATTCTCTACTGATACATAATCCTCAAGAAAATTCAGCTTGGAATAAAAACAGCCACAGAAGGCAACATAATCTATTACAATTATTTTTCTTTTTTTTTTCCCTTTCAGGTCTTGTCACTAAAGGCCGATCTGACTTCCAGTACCCCTAAAAAACTGATATTGTGCAATGTCTCGTATTCGGAGACAAACCACAGCAGAAATCGGCCAGTAGTTTATGGCAACTGCTGAGAACTGCATAATGAATGGCAAGCACAGGGGGGTTGATTTGGCTCCAGCATTCTGCTCACTGTCAGAAAAACACATTTTCTGGGAAATCTCAAGTCCAAGTAGCATTTTTACAATAATTATTGCTGAAAATGTACATTCCCTTGTCCAGCAGCAGTTTCCCTTTACCCTCTGAGAACAGCCTTAACCATCAATCATTAAATTAGATGTTCTAGTATTTGTATGATGTGTGATGTTTACAGTCCACAACACTGCTGTTTTTGATCACAGCCTAAACAAATTTACAAATCGAGGATATTAGTGGAAAAGACCCAAATGGCAAGCGACAGGAATTCGTTTCCAGGTCTGGTAAATGTCAAATAAAGACCAGTATTTTAAAGCCAATCATGATTAAAGTAAATCCTTTTACTGAACATTCCATGACATATTTCACTACAAATGGAAATAAACTATGAAAACCAGGGGATCATTTCGACAGGATTTTGATATAGGTAATTATAGTTTTAGAAAAAAGAACCTTGAGACATTTCGAACAAAAATACTTTACGCAAAACTTGAGAAATGTCAGTCTCATACAAAATATATTCATCCCAAATAAACTTTTTATACAGTCACTTCACAAAAAACAAACTAATATATTTTTTGCTGCAGTTTTTTTAGTTATAAAGCAACATAAACGAGAAATAAAAAGATATAAAATGTGTTTTTAAAATGAATCAAAGGCAGGAGGAGTCTAAATTCATGCTAGTTAAATAATTAGCTAAGATTTACATAACTTTAATATTTTTTTTTTTACTTCAGATATAATACCGATATTGCAGCTTGAAAGCAGTGACCAATACCAACATTGAGCAGATATTGTATCGGCACTAATTATACACACTTTTATCATTCATTTAGTGAAAAGTTTGAACAATATTCACCAGCAATATGCATGAAACTGAAGGATAAATTCATCATTAACCAATGGACAATATAAACTTTACTCAAAGGTTTTAGGTGCAGCTAATATATTCTGATACTCATTTATAGGCGGATATCAGACATATCAATATCTGATCAGAACATCCCTAGATACGCATCTTGAGCGCAGCGATTACTGTGCTAAATTTGCTATAAATTCTGCAGGTCTGTTAATTACAAATACAAGCCACACTTTTCAGATATTGTTGGTAACAACCTAAAAAACAAAGTACACCCTTTCCTCCACTTCCACACTGAAGTAAATAGCTGCTACTTACACGATGTGTAAAAGTTTAAAGGTATTTTAACTGAAAAACGAGAGTTATATTGTGTCTGTTTTTCCAAGTAAAGCTCATACTCTGTAACGTTGCCATGTTTGTAAATCTGGCTTGTGATTCTGTTAATATTGTGTCTGTTTCTCAAGCTAATAAACAACAGTCAGGGAACGCTGCCGCTGCTGCTTTAGATGGCTTTCAATTACTAGAATCAGCTTTACTGTGTAAACATATTAGCTAATGTCGCCTGGATCCGTTAATGCACACAGAACCGGGCCTTTTCCAGGAGGAAATATACTAAGCCTTCTTTTGGCAAAGATGTTAGTCGCCTGACAGCCGTATTCTTGATCAGGAGGAAGTCGTGTGAGAACAACATATGTGTTCGGTGATGAGACAGCATTTGTGGTCTCTGAATAATAAATCACAAATGGAAAAGGTTTGTTTTAAACTTATAATAAGACCACCATTCTGCTTCCCAAAAACTGCCTGTAGCTTACCTTTAGTTTGGGAGTTACGTTGCTCTGGGAATATCTCACCCCTCCTGAGTGTGAGAAAAAGCATTAGAGAAGGTTGAGACCATAAAATAAAAAAGACAAAAGAACAACTGTTTAATTGAAATATGGTACTCAAGAGAGTCGTCAAGAGACTTGTGCAGAAAGACAGCAGCTTGGAAATGGCTCCCTCGTGGTAGATTTTTGGGCTATTGGAGACAGGGCTGTGATCAGGGGAGGGCTGAGTGCGTGCAAACAGACGGGACTCAAAATATGTAGAGACTATGAACCAGTAATTGCACACCCACAAAAGAGGGTCAGGTTTACATCTCCAGAACACTCCAGAGTTTTTAACAGCAAAGAAAAATGTTACCAAGAAAGGAGGCCTGATGGACGTTTCTGTGTGCGTGTTTGGCACTTTGCATTCCTATGATGCTTTGCCAAGTTGTTTCACTGCCAAATAAACTCAAATAGACCTCTTCTCATAGAAGTTCAGCTATTGTTATTATTCGTTGCTTGAATAATATTCGGTGAACCACAGTCAGAATGGTGGCTGCTGTGGTTAGAGAACCCATACGATGGCTGGGAAAGCAAAAAATAAATAAATAAATCACCTAACTGATGTTTTAGCCTAAAAAGAAAGTGCAACGTCCATCAAAGTGAATTTTGAACAGCAGGACATTAGAACATCGATATTGTTATGATATTTCTGATGATGGTTAACTCTAAGAAGTAAAGGCACCTCTCTGAGTGTGGTCTCCAGATTGTAGCTGTGCTTCTCTTTCTCTCTGGATCTGCTCCCTGATGAGCCTCTGCTCCTCTTCAAGCTGTCTGGATCCCTCCTCCCTTAAGCGGGTGATCTTTAGGATTCAGACACAAATACAGCATTAATCATAAACATGCATGCATATCTCATAGAAAGAATATGTTAAAACAAACACCTTTGCCAAGCTGGTTTTCTATCCTTTGTTTTTATAAATCACTCGATTTTACAGGTTAAGCCAATAATGTCCTAATGAAGAACAAATTGCTTACATCCCCAGTCCAAGAAATATTGCCCCATATTTTAACACATTAAATGCATTAATCAAATGCCACTCCTCATCATTAAAGCAAACACACTTCTCTCATTTATCGCTTTCTGTCTGAACACGGCCGTCTAAATGAGAAATATAACTAAAGGTTACAGAAAAATGTTTTCTCAGATTAAGCCTCTGCTCTTTACTCAAGTGATTGGATGACTTAATCAGGAACTCAATCAAGTATTTGACAAGCAACAAAAATAAGAAATGAAGCACCTGTTTGTGCTTCAGATCTTCCTGGATGTGTTTAAATATGCAGTTTCCAGTAAGCATCAGTGCTTTACCACATTCCTAAATGTTTAACTTTTATTCTTCTGCATCTTTTACCAAGCATCAATTCTAACATTTCTCTGTAGTCTTGAAAAAACATATCCTGTGTTTTTACATTTTTCTCACATTCTAACCAGAAACTGTAGTGTACCTGGTTTGTATAAATCTAAATCGTATGTATGATGTTTGCATTTTGTCCCTACTGAGAAAATGCTTTATTGCTGATACTTGATTATTCTTCTGCTGGAGGAGGATTTTTCTCCACACGTTCAATTCCTTTAACACTGGGGAAACTAATGTTTTCCTCTAGTATTCTCCTATTAGTCTTTTCTATCAACTCTTAACAGCTTCCCTGTATCTACTGAGAACATTCCCACCACAACATGCTGCCACTACCGTGTAATTCTAAGGGACCAGAACACATCGTTCCATGTTGACCTCTTTGTTATTTCTTAGGCTCTACTGGCCTTTATTTTTGTGTTATTTTTCAAAGTAGGCAGACAGGAAAGAGGGTTAGAGAGAGGGAAAGACATGCAGCAAAGGTCAACTGGCCAGGATTCGAACCAGCGACGGCCGCGTCAAGGACTGAGGTCTCCATACATGGTCGCGTGTTTAAACACTACACCAACGCCGCGCCCCACCATGCTGACCTTTTTGATTAGCATTTTAGCAACGATTTTCTTCTTGCTACTTTCATAAAACCCAGATTTCTGAAGCACACAATAGTTTGAGTTACATTGGCCTATTGGATGATTGTAAGATTAACATTTTCTATTTAATGTTATCAGTTGACCTTTTTTCTTTGTTTTCAAAGATTTAACTGATTAAAAATCTGGATTACAAGAATTGTGTTACCCTTTAAATTAAGGTCACCTCCCACGTGGGAGGATTAAAATAATAGCTAGTTTTTGAAATCAGTTTAGGTCATTAGTTATTTTTATTATGGATCTTAAGTGAGAAAAAAAAACTGATTAATCAGATTTGTAATGAATCAAAAAAATCATAAATAAAAATCAGAGCTTAGATTTTCAATCCATATCACCCAGCCCTAGCTCCCAGTCTTTATCTCAATATTCCTAGAGGATAAAGTTAACTTCCTGACATGGTTGGGGCATAACAACTAACTGGATACCTACTCTTGTTTTAAACTTTAGCCATGACCTGTCTGCTGTCTCCTCGAGTCTTTGTGATACTGTTTTCTTTAATATTCTTTAATCTTCTTTATTATTCTCTATCAAACCTCTAATGCCGCAAAGAACAGTTGGGTTGAACCAATTCTCCATACCACACAGATGAACTATAGTCGCTAAATTAGAGGCCTTCTGAATGCAAAGTTAAGCTGGATTTTATCAGGATTATTTTTTTTTGTGTTTACAACATTTCAACACCATGTATCATAACTTTTCTTCCACTTTATGTTATACACTACAATGTGTTAACTTCACAATAAAATTTCTTCAT
The DNA here is from genome assembly GCA_034780135.1 of Jordanella pulchra. Classification (NCBI taxonomy): domain Eukaryota; kingdom Metazoa; phylum Chordata; class Actinopteri; order Cyprinodontiformes; family Cyprinodontidae; genus Jordanella; species Jordanella pulchra. Next base: position 7,025 of record JAUZNJ010031457.1, on the reverse strand, counting down.
TTGACTGTGACCAAATGTTCACTCAGTCCGAGGCACTTCAACTTTTCTTTTTTTTTTTGTAATTTTTTATTTAGAAAGACGGATTTCCATCATATTCGGTAATTACAGCTTTACCCATTTGAAATTGTACATAACTATACAACCGGTTAAACCAAGTGATTTTGTTCATATTGTCTTTCTGGTATTTTCTTTTACTGACTATTACTAATTTTGCAATAAACAATAATAAAAATGAACAAAATTGAACAATAATGGAGGTTACACCATCTCAAGTAAACTTCAACTATTCTTACCTCTTCCTCAAGCGTTCTTGTAATCTGAACTTCCTCTTGGCTCTGAGCTTCTGCTTGTCGTTCTCTGGCCTCCAAATCTGACAAATGAGACACGTATTTCCAACCTTCATATCTTCAGATCAATGGTTTTAAAAACATCAAACTCTGTTGCATTAATGCTATGTTACTAACACATCTTAATAACAACAATGAAACAGTAACTCTGTAAATCTAAACTCACCGAGTTTAATTTTCTTCCTTTTATCATCTAATTTCTTGTTTCTTTCTTCTGCTTGTTTCTTGGCAGCACGAATCTTGTCATAGGCAGCCTGCAGAGAGCATTAGTCAGCAGGATGAACTGTCTGACAGTGAATTTAGGGTGATTGTTACAGGTTAAAAATACATGTTTGGTCTCACCCTGGCTGCGGCATCAGTGAGAACTTCAAGAGCCTGAGACAACTGGTGGAAGAGCTCCGCTTTAAGAAATGGAAGAAGCAACAATAAATATGTAGAAAAAATACAACAAAAAACTAAAACTCAACACAAGAAAGTCCCTTATAAACAGAACAAAAATAAGATCTGGAGGTAAAACAGTATCTACACGTATGGTATATGCCTAAGGAGAAAAAAGAAAATAATGCAACCCCATTTAAAGAAGAAATGTATTCTTCAATGTAGAGACTTAATAACCTGAGAGGCGATGTTCATCTTTACAACTGTAGGAAATCTTCTAAAACCTGTGTCTATTAACAAACAGTGGATTAAGATGACTAGTTTCCCTCTATTTCCATCATTTAATGATAAACATGCTCATCAGAGGCCCCACTGCACCATCCAGGAAAAGCTAAACCATTTAGCATTATGGGGGCGGGGGGGGCTACGGGTGGATACTGTTAGTGACATGTCAGCTCAGACCATCCGCCAGAACTAAAAGGCTGAGCAGCGCGTCACATGATTGGTTAAAGAAAAAATGGGGCTTGATGAGGGGGTGTCTTCAGTTGGTGAAGGATGATAACCTCATAAGTCATTTCTTATATGCACACAGCTGCCCGCTTAGAGGGTGACGAGCTCCATGTCTAGCTCTGCTTTCGTGTGTCTGAGGCTTTGTCTGTCTATGTGCGGGTTCAAGTGTTGAAGCCCTCCAAACCACTTCTTTTCCATTTCTGGGAAACCGACCCCCTGCTTTTGTAATATTCCTCTCAACCACCTAACCATACCAATTTCCAATTTTTATACTGTCATGATCAGGAATTGTCTAAACCATCCAGGAACCACAGTAACCTCCTTCAAAAACGAACTTCATCACCAGCCTTGTGTGCAAGGTGCTTTTACCCCCCCTATTGACTAAAAGCTACACTGAAAGACTTTGCTTCTTGCTGCAGAGAGACTCAAGGTTTACATACCTGATTATGTGTAACATCTGAGGCTCTACTGATTTATTTGGGCTGTTCTTTATTATATTAGAGACGGACAATAATTCAGTATCAATATATATCACAATATCATTTTATTCAGTACATAAAATGACTTTCAAAGATGTTTCAAATATTTCCATATGTGTTACAGTCTATAAATACAACATTTTGTCACTAACTGACATTCTGAATTTCATGCAGTTTGGAGGGGCTTCATAAATATGGATAAATAGTTGTCATAAAATTGAACAGGCATCTGTTTTGGAAAGTCTTAGAAGCCCTTTCTGGGACTTTTATTTTGTTTCTATTTGTATAAACATTTTATGGCGTGGGCTGAAATGAAGAAACATATTGTGATACAAGTTCGTTCTCTTTGGGGCTAAGGTTGATTCCCTCCCAGGATTTATTTCATATCAGTTTGGGTTAATTGCTGAAAGCCCTGTTTATGTCTTTCATCTAGCTGCTGATTAGAGAAATTTCAAGAATAAGAATGTACTCCTCCTTCTTTATTATCCCACTCCCTTCGTTGGAGCCATGAACAAATCCGACCCTTACCATGAGGCCACTAGCACCAGAGTTTACACAGCTCAGAACTTTCTCTTCATGAGGGAAATCTTAATGTGGGTCTCATCTGACCACATTTTAAAGAGCAGATATTTAGCTTTTAATGGTGTTCCTGTCCTTTTAGTTGCTCTCAGTCTTTGTTCAGCTTTAATTGACCACTGAAGGAAACGGTGCGGTCGTTCACCATCTTCCAGTTTATGACACTCCAGCCACAATGGTTTATGGAAGGGAACTTCGACTCCCGTCCTTAAGGTCCGATGTCCTGCAACTTTTTTATGCATCTGCTTCAACAGCCGAGTCAAGTGATCAGGTCATTAAAAGGACTCTTTAGAACTTGGCTGCATGCTGAGGAGGGAATTCAGTCATTTTATCCAGCTGTGTTTGAGCAGGGACACATCTAAAAGGTGCAGGACACCGGATCTTGATGTACTGTTAAAAACTCTAATCTGCACTCTGCATCCACATGTACAGATCTGAACCTGGGGACATCCTGCACCATTATTTGCACTGCTGTTATTTTGCACAGTTAACTTCCTTATCACTGCTGAACTTTTTTTGATTTTTATATTGTATTGAACAGCCATTCTATTTCAGTTGCAATCTCATTGCATCGTCGTAAGCTGTATGCACCGAAATTTCATTTTGGCTGCACCGTGTGCACACAAAATGACAGTAAAGTTTGTCTAACCAAGTCTCAAGAGTTGCAGGCTCCTGGTTTATGGACTCTTCTTGAACACAATAATAAACTAAGGTTGGGTGAAGTAGCCTAAACCTGAACAGAAGTATGTGGGTACAGTCAAACCTGATGAACCTACAGGTGGACAATTTGGCCAAAACTTATATCATGTATCCTTTAATTCATTTCTTGATTTTCGGTTGATACCATTTCATTTAGATTTTGCCATAAACAATATAAAAGCCTCAGAAAGACTGTCTAGAATGCACAAACGAGATACTCCAACGATCTTATGACAACTTTGCCTTGTTTATAAAACTCCTCCAATCTAAACATTTCATTTATAAGAAGTAATAATTAGAAAACTACATAAAACCCAAGAACAACTGAGCGGAAAATAGTAATAATAATGCGTTAATAATAGACGGATGTATATTAAAATATCCTATTGCCGTTTGTTGATAAAACTATATCAGAACATATATTGATGTAGAATTATTATCTGGCCCCAGTTGATCCTAGACGGGTGGTATCATCATGCTAGGGGCCTTTAATCTTTTATTTGTAAGGTTTAAACTTTTAGAGTTGTTTATTCCACCAGAAGAACGATCAAGGACAAAAATCAAACTCGCATTAGAAAGGATAAATCACTCTTACAATAAGGCTGAAGATGATGTGAAGCATTCTAGTAAATTGTGAGATGCTCAACAGCTGAGGCTTTTGAAGAATCAACAAATTTAAACAAACTCTTCTCTCTCCGACACGATTCTGCCAAAACTCTGCAAAAAAGCTTTTTGATGGCTAGAAAAAAGGTGGAGGTCCTTTGCTGAAGGACATTCATGCATCAGGTTGCACTTATATATTTAGGCGTTATTGTACTATTCAGTCCGGTATGGATTGTAGAACTGTCATAATGAATGGAAACCCGTGCACCTGGTTCTTATTGTAATGAAGTGTTTTAAACCTTTTAAACACATTTAAAAAATGGTTCAAATCAATTCCTAAATGATTAAAATAATTATATAATATTCATGCTGATTATGTGTTTTTTGTAAAAAAAAAAACTGTACATTATTAAATTAAGAGAAAGAATGTCAAATTAGAAGAATGAAAGAGATGTGAAAAAAGGTAAAAAGATGTTTTACTCACCTGCTTTGGGATTATCTGGGTTCTTGTCTGGATGGCAGGTCAAGGCTTTCTGTCTGTAGGCTTTCTTGATCTGGTTAGATAAAGAATAAGAAGCGATTTTTATATTTGATCTTCTAAAATCCAATGCACAATGAGAAGTAGATCAACTGTGGTTTTGATCTTCAGTTTGTCACCATTTAGCTGCTTAGATTGGAAGGTTAGAAAGCTTTCTAGGATCTCAACAACAGTGTGAAGAATGAATGCCTCCTTTTTAGGGTTCAATCTCCATCAGATTAAAAGAAACAAATAATAATCTCGGTGTTTTCCAAAGGATTTAGAATCATTCACAATATACGCAAACATTAAAAGGACAGAAAAGGAAACCCAGTGAGAGCTGATCATCCGTACAATTAAGAAATACATTTATTATTATAGAACCAACGTTTACTCACTCAGGATAAACTAAAAGAACCATCGAAGAAAACAAAATGAAAATAAGCAATCAAGCAAATAATCCAACACAGGAATTATACACAAAAGAAAGAACTATCCAAGAGAAAGGTGCTAAAAAATACAATCAAGCTCTCAAAGGCAGAAAATAAAAGCATTTAAAGGCCTTATTCCTAAATCATGTCTAATTTCATTGAAGCGGGAATCAAACCAAGTCAAAACTATTAGGTTAGGCCAGCTTTAGAATGAGACAGCAGGGAATCGAAAAAATAAGAGTCTGATTATAGTATTTTAACTTACTGTCAATTATTGATCAATCTACTCTCTCTGGATTCTTAAACTAGTTAAAAAGATTATCAGCTAGAAATAAAACTTCTATTGTTTAGACCAAACTTTCCCAAGCACCGTTAGAAATTCAGAAAAAACATAAAAATATTGAGAATAACATCGCAATCTAGAAAGGTCAGGCTGCCTTATTGCTTTGACTAAAGCTGCAGCCCTGCAACGCCGTTCAGATTGATGGAGGTTCATGTTTATATGCACTATTGCTTTTCCCAGCTTTATGCAGTCCTGCTAGTGTGTGATGTGAACATGGAATGACATGCCAAAAATACGTATGCTACGTTTCCCCTAATGATGCTGAATTAAGTTATCAAAAATGTAAAAAATATACACAAACCACCCTGCATGACTGCGTCTAAAGTTTACCATTCACTGTTCCTTCTGGGGTCCAGTTAACGACAAGGTGGTTTCCATTAGATGTCTGTTGGTGAGAGGAAGCAGGAAAGACTTCCATGAAGACCAGAGGGGGCTGCAGAGTGCAGCGCTCAGGCTCTCTGCACGCAACCTCAAAAAAAACACATGCTCAAATATATAGCGTGCATTGCATGCTAAAGATCTGCTCCATACATTCCTTCATACGTGCGAGCGCAGCCTAAATATACAAAACCTAATCAGACGTTCCAATGGACATGTTTTCACGTATTCTGACTCTCCGGCCCTTTTCCTTCCAACGTCTACATGTATTAATCTCCTGCCATTATGCTACAGGCCATGAATAAAAAGGAAGCACCTTCGTTCGTGTCTGGAAAATGTTTGCATTTGTTTTTTAACATGTGCAGAGTTTCCCAATCGGTTGTTTAGTACTTGTTTTATTTTCTTTACAGTGGAAGCCAAGCTCCGACATTGATGGGATTAGCAGATTGTGGTAAGAAAATATTTTAGGCAACAGCCTGAGTGGGTCTCAGTTTTATACACATTATCGTTTTCTAAGACAAGCAAGTACTGTATTTTGTATAAATAGGATGTTTTATCTTAATTGACTTCAAAAAATAAATGTGAATTTGCTTTGCCAAAAGGATTTTCATAGAAGCGATATTTTAGGGACCATTGAGTCTTTTTTAGCTTGGCAGCGAATCATCTTATCGTCATGCGATCCAGGGAATATAGGCAGAGGCTTCTTCTTCTCCTTCTTTATCTGCTTCTTCTTTCCTTCATAATTCAAATTATTCAGACAAAAGCAACTTATCATCTGAGCCATATGATTGCCTAAAATATTTACAGAATTTCAAACTAGAAGTATAACCAGAACAACTTGCTATAGTTGTGTTTATTCACTGTTAAACAGAAATTAGTCCTTTTTTTAAATTAAAAAGCAAGTATCATTTTTCTTCCAAAGTTTGCTACATTGTGTTTGTTTCTGCTTTGCATGTTTAACATTGCAGTTACATTTCATACTACAGTGATTTATTGGCATAACTGCTTGATGTCTGAATTTCATTAGAAATGAAAATACTCTGAATCCTCAGTTTGTTTATTTACCATCTCATGGGATAAAAAGGCTTTCAATTAAAAAAAAAAAAAAAAAGACCCAAACTTGTATGTTTTAAAAACACATATTTACACATTACCTACAAAAGTTGTAAATTATTTTAAATTAGCACTCAATACAGTAAAAAAAAAAAAAAAAAAAAACATTCATATTTGGCTTTAGTGTGAGCAAAGTAAAACTGTGTTAGTAAACCTGTTTTTGGTAAATGTGCAATGTGAAATTTTGAACACAGCTCCATCAATTGCACCTTTGAAAATTAAACAAAATAAAGCTGAAACATCAATCGACGACTAAATACATTGTTTTGTTTTTTAAATACTCCTATATTTTAGTGATACGGGTAGCCACAATAATTCAGTCAGCTAGTAGCAGAGATCAGTGTTAAATATGGGCCCAATCAACAACATACACCTAAATCAGGACCTCGGTCATTTGCTACATTCAGGATCATTTTTAACATTTTATGACAAATATTTACATATCATGATTTCTTTTTATTCTAAATACTTTTCATACTTCTCAACTCTCTGATTTTGTTTCTCTCTAGGGTGCAAACTTAAATCTAATTGCTTCACTTTTGCTCGGATTTTTACAATATGTAAAATGCAAATTTGAGGGCGTGCAGGTGGCGCAGTGGTTAGCGCACACGACCCATGTATGGAGGCCTTAGTCCTCGACGCGGGCGACCC
>JAUZNJ010031456.1:0-14213 GCA_034780135.1 Jordanella pulchra | reverse complement strand
GGACGGACGGACGGACGGACGGACGGACGGACGGACGGACGGACGGACGGACGGACGGACGGACGGACGGACGGATGTCCTTTGATGTTACTGAAGAAAATTCAAGTAGGATGGTGTAATCACAGACAAGAAATGTGTGCTGGGGTAACAGCATCAGAGCAAATGACGTAAAAAAGCTCAGCAAGCTAATAAAGAAGGCTGGCTCTGTTCAAGGAACTCCTCTGGAACCTTAGGAGATAATTTCACAATGAAGAATTATTTTTAAAGTCAAAAAGATTATGGACAACACCAATATCCTCTTCAGTAGATTTTTAAACAAAAACAGTGTAAGAGGGGAGGTAAGTGGCTCCTCGCTAGATCCGGTGCAAGACAAACCGATACAGAAGATCCTTCCTGCCTACAGCTATCAACACCTACAGCAACTGGTCAAGAGAAAACAAAACATGAGTTACTACAACATTTAATGTTCCTTTGAGATAAATATAGTGGTTTTTTATTGAATTGAAACATTTCACAACAGGACTGCATTAAAAGAAACACATTCTTTAAAATGGATTGCAGGATCTGATGTAACACAAAATCTTAATTTTTCTCAAGTTAAGGCAGATATGACATCTTTTTTTAGATAATGGCATATATGGGAAGCTAGGAAACAGAATGCTGGACTCAACATTGAAAGAATCAGCAGTAACAGCTTACTAAGGTATTAATGCTACCCAATATAAGTACTTGATAATGTTATTTTAACTCTCATACCATAAGGCAAAAATCTTTATTTTTATTTTTGTGTTTTTAGGTTTGACATTTTGAAGATGATCAGTAATTTGAAGAACAATACATTTAAGATCAGTCCTCAGGGCATTCTGAAAAAAAAGATATATCAGATTGTACAAACCCCAAGGATTTTGCAGTTTTGTGAATAATCTTTAAAACAAAGTGCACTCCAGCTTTCAAGTTGCTTTAAGCCTTTGGTAATGAGTAGTCAGGACAAACTGAGCTTTGTAAATGAAAGCAGAATTTACTCATTTTAATCAACCTTTTCTCACCTTCCATAAAGGGGAAGGTGTTTTCTATCTAGGCTATCAGGATAATCAACTCTGGTTTCTCACTGTGCAATCAGCTTGACACTGTGTCAAACTTTAAATCACAGAGTGCAGCACAAAGAGAGTTTTCTAGGGTGTAAAGGTCTGATTAAGAAGGATGGTTCTAGCTTTAAAACTATTTGGATTAAATGTTTTTGAAAAATAAAAGAATATTTCTTTCAACCCCCTTTAACAGAGAAACAGGTTCAGGTGTAAAAAAGCCTAAGACTTCTTACACAATCCAGGGGGCTGCTTTGGAGTTTTGTGTTGTTTTTTCTCTGAAGTAAAACAAAATTTGAAAGATGGTAATGATGTGCATCAAAGGCAGTCACTTATACTTAGGGGGTGAAAAATTCCAGCTTTGTGGGGAAGATTGCCAACAGCTTCTAGAACGATTTTAATATTTAATGGTCTTAATGTCACTGTGAGTCAAGTAGATCAAATTGATGGTCAAGTTTAAATAAACACATAGATTCCACCAGCAAGAAATCTGCTTTGATTTATGAAAACTTCAACTTCATTTAAATTTAAGTGTGGAGAATGACAAGGTAATCTAACAAGGCAATTTTCAAATCAAGCATGTTTGTCCTGTGATTTAAAACAAACCTCATCTAATCCTGTTAATTATGTTGCTGTGTTAATGCCAGTGCTGCATTTCAAAACTCAAACCTGTAATGACTGGCAAGACGCAGTCCAATGCTGCAAGGCTGAGAGCTCTGTTCTATTTATAATGCATGGAGGACTTGCCTGTCTAAATGATTAAACCATACTGGGATGAATCCTTCCTACTGGGATTACAGTATGGATGTGAATGTGAGGATGATATTGGCTAAGGGCTTTTACTGGTGAAAAGAAATTGCGAGGAAACTTTGGACTAATCGCAAATCAGCTGGCAGTTGTACTGTTGACTGAAACCACGAGTGCTGATCATTTGACATTAAAGATCAAAGCATTTTATTTAGAACTATTTTCTACATAATGCCTTAAGTTCTTGTTCTTTCTTTTAGTATTTTTTTTCTATGATATAAACTGGTGTGGAAAACTTATTTTACATTCTGCCACACCACTTATGCTTGGACAAGAGCCCTTTGCGTCACTTCTCAGCGCTCTGGGCACCTCTTTACCTTTAAGTTTTGAAACAGACAGCTACTCTACAACTTGATACCAATTAGCTTACCATTGTGATGACAGATCCACCAGCTCAGCTAATCACCTGATGATAACATAAAAAGAAGACTGAATTTAGGGTGAAGATCATTAGATAACTGCAAGCTGATTCTCAAATATGGGATTCATGTAATGTTTTTTTAATATTTCTTCTCACAAATCGTAGAAATCTTCAAGTGATCATAGCTTGCATACTACGCGAGAAATAATATTTCTTGACTGTGTTTTTTGTCTGCCCAGGGGTCTCCATAGAGTAAGGAAGGCCTGTAAAATTCAAATGGAGGTATCCATCAAACATTCTGATCAGATATTTGAGACAAAAAAACATATTCCTTTTAATTTGGACAATCAGTTTCTGTAGTTTCATCCATACTAGACAATCTCTTTACTAAGGCTGAGTCCAGCCTCCCTGTGGAGTAAGCTCATTTCAGATACTTGTATCTGCAATCTTAGAGTCAGTATTGTTTTTCCATGACCATATATGACAAATAGATAAACCAGTAAATCATGAACATTTATGGCTCAATTTAATTTGCAATAATGCAGACAAGACCCCAACCCTTTTATAAATCTTCATCTCAATCGTCTTATTAAGAAAATACAAAAACATAGTTGAACCACAGCTAACACCCAATATGGGTTAAAAAATCCACCTTTTGATAATGTTTTCGGGGGGTTAAAACACATATCTATTGTTTTTTGGGAGGTTTTATGGTATTTCCCCATTGCCATGTTGAGGAGGCACATGGCATCTGAATAACCATACTCGTACTCGTCGTCTTCCGCTTTATCCGGGACCAGGGCACGGGGGCAGCAGTCTCAGCAGAGACTCCCAGACTTCCCTCTCCGCAGACACCTCCTGCAGCTCTGCTGGGGGAAGCCCAGCATTACCATATTGTAAGATTTTGTCGTGTCCACAAAAATTATGCTTTGTAGATTTATTCTGCCATATTTCTGTTTTTGCTCACCTAGACATGCCATGCCATGGTTTTAGACGGAATTTTGATGCTGCTATGTTGGATGACTAAATCCCACTGCAATCTGTACAATTGTACGTATAGGGCTAATCTATCAAACATATGGGTAACAGAAAGATTGTCACGATGGTAATTGCAGAATACATCAATTTAACAGGGCACAGAATTAACTCAAATCCCACACTAGAATTCAGATTATGTGCCCCAATTCACAGGAAAAAGACAAAAATGGTTGAAAAAGGAACATAACATTTGTCCTTTACTCTGATATAAATCAAACCATCTTTTTCAGCCTTTGGTCAGTTCAAATGAGTTTTTAAATTTGGTGAATGGCAGAATACTAGAAAAGCTAATATTTTAGATTTTACACCTTTTTAATGAAAATTTTCACAGTTATATATTGATGCAGTGGCTTTGCATCAGTCTACTTGATTAAACTATTTTGGTTTCTTGGAAACACACCCAGGCTGTACGGTGGCGCAGCTGGTAAAGCTGTTACCTTGCAGCAAGAAGGCCCTGGGTTCAATTCCCCGTCCGGGGTCCAGGGTCTTTCTGCTTGGAGTTTGCATGTTCTCCCCGTTCATGCGTGGGTTTTCTGCGGTGTCCTCCCACAGTCCAAAAACATGACTGTTAGGTCAATTGGTCTCCCTAAATTCTCCCTAGGTGTGAGTGTGTGTGCGCATGGTTGTTTGTCCTGTGTGTCTCTATGTTGCCCTGTGACAGACTGGCGACAGGGTGTACCCCACCTTTTGCCTGAAACGCAGCTGGAGATAGGCACAGCTGGAGATAGGCACCAGCAACACTCCTGACCCCATTAGGGACAAGGGTGTAAAGAAAATGGATGGATGGATGGAAACACACCCATGTACGTGTTTTAGGTCAGTACCCCAGACTGTTGGCTTTTATCTGGCTTTTAGCCCTGCAGTTAAGACTGATTTAAAGAGCTAAGACCAAACCCTGTATGACTTCAAAACAAATTTGAACATTTTTCAAATACTATGATACAAATTCATTTCAATGTTGTATACAGACTGTAAAGTGCTTCTAATTATTAACATTGTAAAACAGTTGGAAAAATACAGAAGAATATACTATACTATACATAAATACTCAAGACTAGTAAACAATAATAAAAATGCCATGTGCATAGTGGGAAGAGGTAAAAGAAGTAAGAAAGTGTTTGCCGTTCTGTCCATAGTCTAAATCAGTGGTTCTCAAACTTTTTCTACTGTGTACCACCTGAAAAAATACCGAGCTCTCTGAGTAACACCACGATGACCAATATTATAATACAGCCGCATAGGCCTTCCCTATTAGCTACAGCCACACAGGAGAGATGTGTATTACTTATTGTGGTTATTTATTGTCAACTGTTAACATTGAATCAGACATTTACAACTACGTCCAACAATTCTCCCTTACTAATGTCTCCAAACAAAACATACTTAGAAGCTATTACATCTGCATTGAAACAGAAATGTACATATTATAACTGTACAAATTATGCTCCTTAACTGGTTCATAAATAAAAAAAACTGCAAGTGTTTATTCTCAGCAGAAGATAGGTGAAACAATTGAACAAAAAAATCCTACTTTGTATTTCAAGTGACGTGCACACATTAATTGAAACAACCACTTGTTCAGAGTTTTTTTTAGAAATAGTGCTCCTTAAACCAGGTTTATGTTAACACTCCTCTAACATCAATATAAGAATGATAGAAACAATGAACAACTCACAGATACCAGCATGTTGCTAAATATGAATAACTTGCATACCTAATGAGAGGGGTGTGCCTGTCTCTCTGTGCACAGACCTTTGATGTCAATCAAGCACAGCTTCAGTCTTTGGTCAGGCTCAGCATCCAACCTGGACCTGTATTTTGTTTTTATGACCGCCAGTGAAGAAAAACCTTTCTCACAGAGATAGGTGGTTGTGAAAGGCAGGAGAACGTGCACAGCCTTGTCTGAGCACGGGGTATTCCCTGTGTTGCTGAATCCAAAAGTCCAACAGCGACTGTTTTTTTGAAATTATATTTCAATGTTTCATCACAAGACATTTCAATCAAACTCTCCTGCTCACCAACAGTTAAGTCAGTTGGCATGTCTGAAGTTTCGATGTTGAATGGGTTTCTCATCCAGTTCTTTTCTTTAGTTATCACTGGGAAATATTCCCTGAGCTGCTGCTTAAGGGTGAGGAGGTGCGCAATTATATTATCTCTGACGCTGTTGTTAAGTTGTAGGTTGTTGTCAGACAAGAAACTCTTCGAAGAAGGGTAAGCTGAAACATCTCCTGCTTTGGCTCTGATTTCGAACAGCTCCAGCTTTTTCACCACTGCGCTGATTTTGTCCTGTACGTCAAAAACGTTGACAGAGAGTCCCTGCAGTCCCAAATTCAAGTCGATTAAATGAGCAAATATATCTGACAGATATGCAAGCTCACTGAGCCATACAGCATCTTCAAAAAGATGCGACAAGGGGAAATTTTTGTCCTGTAAAAACACATGGACCTCTCTGTACAACTCGTAAATTCTTGAAAGCACTTTGCCTCTTGACAACCACCTCACTTCAGTGTGAAGCAGGAGCTGGACATATTCACAGTAAATGAAACAGACAAGAGTGCATCAGACGGGCCTTAAAAAAGTTCACAATTTTTACAGCGGAGTCAAGAACAGACTTCAACTCAGCTGGCATCTTATGCAGCATTGCGATGGATGCTGCAGTGTGACAATTGCGTTTCAGGTACCACCTTGTGAATCTGGGCTGCTACTCCACTGTGGCGTCATGGCCCTGGCACCATCCATGCAAACACTGATGCACTTTTTCCAATCAATCCCATGCTCTTGGATAAATGTGTTCAATAGCTGAAATATGTGCTCCGCTGTAGTTCTGGTCTCCAGGGGCTGACAGAATAGAAAATCCTCATGAGCTGCACCTTCATATTAATATCTCACATACACCAGCAAATTTGCCAAATCTGCAACATCAGTCGCCTCATCCAGTTGAAGGGAATAAAATCGACTACTTCAATTAATGTCTTCAGAACGTTGTCGGACATTGACCGTATTCTTCGAGAGACAGTATCATTTGAAAGTGGCACCAAGTCCAACTTTTTGGCGTCAGTTGTTTAGCCAGCGGCAGACACAGCTGTGAGCAGATTGTGTGTTGCTTACCTGATCTGGCTACGAGCAGGCTAGCAACTGAACCTGTTGAGGCTGGGAAGCCTCCAGTGCTTTGGCTGCAGACCCAGTACATAAGTGAAGATTGTACTTGGACTGCTTCAGCGCTTCACGCTTTCTTTGAAAAAAATTCACAGGCTTGTCTTTCAAAGCTAAATGTTTTGTATGGAGGTGGCTTTTGAGATGGGCTGGTTTCATAAAGGTATTACTGAGGACTTCACCACACACAACACATTGTGGTCTAGGCTCTTTTTCTGTCCCGCACCAAAAGAACCCAAGCTTGAGGTAGTTGGGGTCATATTTCCTGACAGCTTCGAGACGATTTCTGCTCCCGACTGCCGTGGACATTTCAGGGGCAGCACTGCCTCTTTCCTTACCCATAGCACTTGTGCTCATTTCTGCTTCCACATTCGAAATGTTATCCACAGTATCCTGAGCTTCATTCCTTCTCTTCTCTTTCTTTTTTCCTCCACTTTTTAGCCATGATTTTAAACTCATTTTAAGTTAAACTACTAAAGCAATATCACACTTAAGGTCGTGCTATACGGGTAAATATCGGCACTGATATGATTCAGTCGTAGGTACGAGTCCGCAGGCCGAGTGCCACAGACAATCACACCGTGCAGATATGCTGATATAGCACGACCTCGAGAGTGATATTGCTTTTATACAGCAGTTTAACAAACACAATTAATCAGTTAAAAATATTACGAGACAAAATATATTGTGATTTGTTTGTTTATTTAAATATCCATTGGCTCCGCCAACACAAATAGTTCGTCAACCGTTAGCAAAACGAGGCTGTTGCTAGGCAACATTTAAACATTTTCCGTTGTGTCTCCACACAACACCGCTGCTTTGTACCATTTACATCTACACATCAGCACCTGATCTGATCTCTGTTATCGCCAGTGTGGCGGAGTGATACACCTGTGAACAGTCCCAGTATTCGTATTTATCGCTGAGTGGAATATTTGTCACGTACCACCAGAGGGCGCCTCCGTACCACTGGTGGTACGCGTACCACAGTTTGAGAATTACTGGTCTAAATGATCATCTAGAAATATACTTGTTTGATGCCATTTCATCTCTGGCTTTTCAATTCAGTTCAAAAATATTTTAATTATCCCAAAGGGAAATTAAATGTTGTAGTAACTCATGTTTCATTTTCTCTTAACCAGTTGTTGTATGTGTTGATAGCTGTAGGTAGGAAGGATCTTCTGTATCCCTCTGTCCTGCGTTGGATCTGGAGAAGCCTCTTACTAAAGACAATCTGTTGTTTTTTTTAAAAATCCTCTGAATAATATTCTTCACTTTGTGAGTAATTCTCCATTGTGAAATAACATCCAGGGGTTCCAGGGGGGTTCCTAGTGAGAGTCAGCCGTTTTTTTTTATTAGCTTGTTGAGCTTTTTAAGTAATTTGCTCTGATGCTGTTAGCCAAGTAGATGATGGAGGAAGAAATCACATTCTCCACAACACACTTATAGAAGATATGTAGCATCTTGCTGCAAATGCCAAATGACCTAAGCTTCCTTAGGAAGTACAGTTTTCTGTGTGCCTTCTTGTAGACAGCTTCACAGTTCTATCTCATTCCAGTTTGTTGTCCAGGTGAACACCATTCCACAAAGCTCTCTGTATTCATCATTTTGTCATTCTATTCATCTTTTATGCACCCAATGAATGTGGTGTGGGATGTCAGGGCAACAGATCTATAGTCACTGGGGACTGTTGGCTGAGTCTTTGGTACTAGAACAAGTCCATGTGACTGTGAGCTGGAGAGAAAGATGCTGAGCTTGCTACTAAACTGAACCTGTTGAAGAATGTATTCAGATCATTGGCTCTATTTGATTGCTTAAGATAGCTCTTCTTACTCCCCTTATGCCAGTTGCATAATACATGTAAAGGTTGTGTTATGTGATGAAACTAGGGTTATCCAAGACAAGCATCTAAAGATATATATACAAAGTAAACGTGTAATGTGCAATTTATTAAACAGCCTTTATTTTAAAAATAAAATTTAACAATTCTGTCATGATCCGGGGTCCTCGTATTCTGTTGGGGTTTTGTTTCCTGTGCACCTGCCCTTCTTCCACCACCAGATGGCGCCATGTCCTGGATGGAGTGCAGTGCGGCTCCCAGCGGCACAGGTGTTGCCCATCTAGCCTCATCAGTCCCTGTACCTAAGGAGCAGCTGCCAGTTCCTAAGCGCCGAGTGTTTGCCAGCTTTTGGTACCACTGAGCCTCCTGAGTCTTGCCTCTGTGATTTCTCCTCGTTGCCCTGAACCTCCTAGTAACTTGGTTCTCTGTTTTTTCCCTGTTGCCTTCAGGTGATTCCCTGGAAGATCTGGATTCACCGTGTCGAACCTGGCTACCTTCCTGTTCTCAAATCCTTCCTCGTGACGCTGTGGATCTTACCCACTGGTTGCCCGAACTCCCAGAATCCACTCTCCATTGTTCTCTTGAAACTCCTGTTTTCCACGACTGGCAGCAGAACCGCTCCTCTGAGTCTCCGACGAACCTGAGCCGACCTGTCCGTTCCCCGCCTCACTCCTCCGTTGCTCTTGGACCCACAAAAGAAACTCGGACCCCAGACATCCACTACCTCCCTCCAAAACCCAGAACCATTCACCAAACAGTAAGAATTATCCTTACTCGCTTCTGCATCTCCGATCTCCTACTCCACTTGAACTCACCATTCTGCTCTCCCTCCTCAGTGTCTGTTCCAGCCGGTTTCTCCCCTGACCTGGCTCTCGCTACATTTTCGTTGTCTGCCTTAACTTAAATAAATTCTATTTCACTGATTGACGCTCTCTTGTCTTGGTGTTGTGCATGTGGGCTCGGAGCTCAAAAAGAAACCCAACATGACAAATTCAGTCATATCACTTTCCTAAAGCATTGTAAAATTCCAGTTTAATTGTAATTAGCTAACCTTAGCTTTATCACTTTAGCAAGCTCTTCTGTAAGCAAACACATTGGTTAACAAAGTCAACCTCAGTTACCTTTATTTAGCCCTTCATTCCACACAGTGGCTCTTGATACATCACAAAGTCTTGCTGCTTTGGCCACAGATGCGCCTGCAAGACGTGCACCAACAATTTGTCCTCTTTTGAACTCTGGTATGTCACCCATAATATTTTGACCAAAACTGTGCTCTTACCCTGCTAACTGGACCTTCACACTCTGCTCTTATTGGTTCAGTGAGCACTTAATGAAGATTGGCCACCAGGCTGGTTCAATTTAGCCATGAAACCTCCACTAAAATGAGGGGTGTTTCAGTTTCATTGTCCAACCCCTGTATTTAGACAGCTGCATTAGCTTTATATATTTATTCGCATGGACTGAGCAGAATTATACATGGCAAAGATTGGCTTAAGGTTAATTTAGAGGGAATGTTCAGAGAGTGATTATTTAAGAAATGTATCCCATGTGTATTACTGAACAGCCATAAATACTTGAATCATGCATAATTAAGAATTTCTTTCTTGCAGTTTTTCTAAAAGTCCCAGCTTCAGTGAGAGTAATGAAAAGGTAATGTATGTATTGGCTGTAATGATTAATATGCTGATGGACCTTTACTGTAGGTAATACAGCAGCAGAAAAAGTGATGACTAAAGCAAACAGCAGGTTTTAGCAGCACACTGTGACTTTTGGGCCAACCTGACATTCTGTTTTGCATTGTTAGTTCATGACATGCCTTTCACTATTACATCCTTTTGCTCTTCCCTGAAATCACAAACATGATCCTTTTTATTCACTGTACACGAGTAAAACTGTTGTTTTATAAATTACTTCTCTGCCTGGCTGAGGGAGAATAAAGTGTTGTAAAAAAGATTTTGCCTCCTCACAGATCTCCGGTTTTGTTTTTTTGTCACAATTAAATGTTTCTGATCATAAAACCAATTTTAAAGTCAATGAACACCCTACCAAATACAAGAAGCTGTTTTCAAATAAAGATATAATACACTGTTGCCGGGGGGAAGCCAAGAATTTTCTTTATCCCCACAAAAATGTTTTGCAAAGAAATATTGCTTGAAACTTACAAGAAATATTTTTCTATCATTATTTCATCATTAGCTACTATAATATTCAGGAAATAGCCTTACCTCTGATTCTTTCCAAATGGTTTGACCATGCAGAGTATAACTTCTCCTTCCAACCTGTGTCAGGCAGCGGCTCTATGACTTTTACATAGAAATGGTACTGCAACTATCACCTGAGGAATACACCTCAAGCCACTGGAACAGCTCATCTTCTGGTCGCTCTCACCTGCAGAAAGCTTACTCTGTGTTCTGGATGTCATCAGCCTTTTTGCACTCTGGTAGTACAAAAACATCAGTTTCTGTGAGGGATCTGTTGTGCATCTTTGCAAGATGATATTGTACTTCTGACTGTAACAATAATGATTGCTAAGAGGCGGCAATGTTTCTAATTCTTCCTTAGACCGTCCTGGTGTACAACCTCAACTGCTTTAGAATTATTTTCTTTTCCTGCGGTTCAAACCAAGTTGACCACAGTGTTTTGTGAACCTGCCTTCTGAAGCAGATGAAAGAACTACCCAGTTTCGGCTGGTCGACCCACAACTACTGCTTACAGAACAGCTGGACCCAATTGCTGTGTAGCACCCACCGCTCCCGTACCTGGGCCCAGGACAGAACTCTCGCTCTCACGTGGGATACTACTAGGGTTTGTTAGCTTTCCGGTATATACCGATCAGATTTACCTAAATGTAGTGACTACTACTCAGGTACTATTTTCATTCCTATTTTGTCTCATCTAGAATAACCCAGACATCCATGCAGAACTTTGTGTTTATTATTATTATTTTTTCCACACAGCTAACTTTTTTTTTCCTCTACCCAGAACTTTGGCAGAAATTTAACACATTTCAGTATACATAACCCATTACTAACTTTCCCAAAAATCACTGTTCTCAATTCTACCCCTTTTTCATTTCAACATATAATTTCCCACACACACACACACTCACAGGGCCCACATTCTCTCACAAACCGTCCAACACCCGCTGAATCTTTCGTCGCAGGCCTGTTGGTTTTCGAGTTCTCCGAAGCAATCCCGCCGTCCGCGTTTCTCTTTTTTCGTCTGGTAACTTGATGAACCCACGTAAACTTCCTCCACCGATGTCCTCAACGTCAATGCTGTTTTCCGAGTCCACAGTCCCTTTTTTTTTCTTCCTTATTTTTTTTTTTTCATTTTCGAACACGTTTCTTACAACTATATCTGTCCTTATGAAAAACCTCTCGCCATCCTGGTCGTTCCTCCGAACAGGTGCGCCGTAGCTAGGTCCCCTCCTAAATCACAGTCCTCTTCACAATTCCTAACTCTTATTCCTCAGTACTGTACTTTACTCAGCGTATAGAAATAGTTATATTCAACTACTATATCTAACACAGATATTTTCCCATCTGTTTTTGTACAAAATCCCTCGTTCAACTCTTTCAACACTCTCCTCCTTTCTTCCTCCCTCCTTCCTTTTTTTCACCTTCTCTTTCCTTGTTTTTTTTTTAAGTCCCCTTTACTTTCCCTCGTTTATTTCAGTTACTCTCAAACCTAACGCTGCAATAGATAAATCACCGAAATGTACATTTATATAACTCCATTACCCATTTTTTAACCCCAGGTACTTATCAAAAGACAAACCTCCCACTTCTTGTCGTTCTCAAACCTCAGGGCTACAGCTGCTTGACGAGGAGCCGTTAGAAGCTGATGACGCGTGCCACACTGGTTTTGCCGCTGTTTGAAACTGTCACCGTCTGCCTGAGCTGCAAAGGGGGGATGCCCCATTTAAAAAGGCTGCTGTAAGTGATAAACTTAAGCCCTGCAAAGTTTCCTCTTGTTATGATATCGGTTTAATAAAATCTTTTCCAGAGCTACCTGTTGGATGAACGGATTGGACTGAGGAGTTGGTCCCTCGAGCCAGAGAGAACCCAACCAAGCTGCTCCCACTCCACCGATCCAAAACAGTAACAGCCCAGTTTCAGTAAAAGACTAAGGACCATGGTGAGTAAGCAGATTATAGTTATAACCATTTAACTAATAATAATTAATTGATTTTATCCTTGATTTCAATGACCTATTAATTAACTACCACTTCCACTTCTAGTTACTTAATGTATTCATAGTCTTCTGGTAAAATATCACAACACTGCTAAATGCATATTTTACTTCATAACCACCATTTGTTGTACAACCCTTTGAGATAATCACTGTAATCAAATGATTCCCGCACCTTTCAGCAGATATTTTGGCCCACTCCTCATGAGCAAACTGCTCCAGTTGTTAAAGGGTGCTCTATGCAGCCAGCATGTTTCAGCTCCTTCCATAGATGCTCAATAGGATTTAGGTCAGGGCTCATAGAGCTGTTTTCCTCATAGTCATTCCTGGCTGTTTTTAGCTAGGCATTCTAGGTCATTATCCTGTAGCAAGACCCATGGCCTGTGATGGAGACCAAGCTTTCTGACACTAAGCAGCATATTTCTCTCAAGAATCCCTCGATGATCTTGAGATTTCATTGTAGCTGCAGAGATTCAAGACACCCTGTGCTAGATGAAGCAAAGCAGCCCCAGAACAAAACAGAGCCTCCTCCATGTTTCACAGTAGGGACATTGTGCTTTTCTTGATATGCTTCATTTTTGTGTCTGTCAACATAGAGCCAATGTGCCTTGTTACAAATTTTCTAAAAAATCTTCTATCCATTTTCCTACAAGAATTACAACCTGTCAGCACATAGTTTGGGAAATTCCGGTATGACTTTTTTATAATTTGTTTTCAAAAATAGTCCCCTCATTGGTTATCTCCTATTTAGTCCATTTTGGATCAAACAACAGTGCGAGCTGACACTGACATTCCTTATGATTGAAATGTCACTTTACTCTCTTTAGAAGTTCTTTCTGGGATCTTTGTTATTGTTGTCCGTCTCTTTGATTTGTCATCAGTTTTCCTCCTGTGACCACATAAAGCAATGTTGACTACAGTTCCATGGATTTTAAATATCAGAATGACATTTACACCTGTTGTTACATGAACATCAAGCTTTATGGACATAATGTAATAAACGTTAAATTTAGGCATGTTTTCTATAATGTTTTTTCTGACCTCCTGCAACACCTCTTTCCTTGATTTTCCCTGCTGAGTCTGGTAAACACCATGTCACCGAACAAAACAGTGACAACCTGTAGCCCTATATACAGGCTCACTGACTGATTCAAGGATTGTTGACACCTGTGATTCTAATTAGCGTTTTAACATGTTCCTTTTGGTCACAGTATTTTCCATTTTCCAGTATGTGCCATAATTTTTGTCAAAGCCTGTTTCATGAGTTTATTTGGCTAAATGATTCTGTCACAGCATTGTTGCACTGCAATGTCTGACTTTCATTATTTTCATATTTATATAATTGTAATTTATAATTATAATTTATAATTATACTTATATATAATTTAGTGAAATTAAAGTTATTTCTGTTTAGTTTTTTTTAAATGAGGGGTATCAAAATTTTGTCCATGAGGGTTGGGTGAGGCCTATATATTATTATTTTGTCCGGGTCCAGCAAGCAGACAGACACACGTGTTGTTTTTTTCAGGATAAATGTATACTGGGACAAAACCTTTATCCTAAATCTGACCTTATTCATACATATCTCCTATCAAGAGTCTAAAGTATAAGTCAGTGGACACAATAGCTTTAATAACTGCAACTGCTTCTGAGAAAGTAACGTTTTTAACCCTTTAAGGACTACCATTATAAAGGTCCGAATGAGCATCTTTTTACATTTTTGGATGCTGCAGAGTCA
>JAUZNJ010031455.1:0-14215 GCA_034780135.1 Jordanella pulchra | reverse complement strand
AGCCCCAGCGGGGGGGACAACACAACCAGAGGGGGGGTAACTCCCCCCCATCCCCCCCGGCAAATCGCACCCTGTATATATATATTTTTATAGTTCTTGATATATCTTTTTTTTTTTCTTTGCACCTCCTCTTGTTTACAAGAGCCGACATCAGATGAGTAAAGACCTATTTCATTGGCATTGATATCATATAAAAATTCAAAATTTGAACTTTTTTACTTCACCTAGGAATGCACAACATGATGGAAATATGCAATGAGATTAGTAAAAGCAGTGCTAACTTTTTTATTAATAATACATTCTGAAAAAGTGTTTTTTTTCCTCCATGCTTTGGGTTGAGTAGTCTATTGAGCTCCTGAATGATTTCCACCCGTTTTTCTCCTTTAAAACACATAAATTTGTGACCAAATATCTATTTAATGCATATTAGGCATTTCTTTGCTACAGTAAAATGTCCATTAATAAAACAAAATAGACTCACAGCAGATAAAATGTTTTAACATTGATACTATAGGAACTGTATGCAGACCCTAGAATTAGTGTTAAATATGGGTAACAGCAAACTTTTGCTACTAGGTAGGTATTGTTAAACCTTTTTTAAATTTCTAATTTAAATCAGACACATTCTTTTTTTCAGAACATCTTGAGCAAAGAGTGAGATTCTAATCTAAATAAACACAAATTCAAATTCAGATCCTAACATATAATCTTATTAATATAACATCTATTGATTTAGGCAAAATATGATCCCTACTACATATCTTGTGCAGACACCTGTTGAACTCGTCTTTAATCATGTCCCTGTCTTCAGAGACAAGAATACAGCCTTAAAGATTTAATTAAATTGCAAATCACATGCCTCTCCTCCTTCCCTTTTGCTCCAGAGCTCTGTTTGTTCAGCCCTCTATGAAGAAAGAGCCCTCTATACACATGTTACCTGGAAGTGATGCCACACTAGATGTGTGCACTTGAACAAGAAATAAGCCTCCAGTCTAAAGAGCAAATGTGCATAATAAGGTGTCTTTGTTGGCCTGAATAAATGGGATTCCTTCCAAGACAACACCACTGAAATATTAAGCATGGGAAGCTTAGCAACCAAGTGATAGCAAAGAGATTTTTCCATGACTTTAGACAGAGGAAAAGAGGAAGGAGAAAATAAATCACTACTAAAATGGACGGAATATGAACAAAGAGGAACTTCAGGCTTCACTGGTGTAACTTTTGGCTGCTTGGTGGTCACCCTCCTGCATGCTAAACAGAGAGAACCACCAGCTGAGGGGATTAAAAGGAAAAAAAAAAAAAAGGCATGAACAAGTAGCCCTGCTCTTTGTCTGACGTCTGTATGCAATGACACATTCGACAGACGGCGGTGGGAGCAAAGTTGCAGCAGTTTGTGTGGGTAGGGCGGTGAAAAAGAAAGATGGGGTATAAAAAGACAGACGGGTTAGTGTAATAAATCATGTGTGTGACGCATTAAGAGATTCAATGAGGTGAAAGGAAAGTGTGTTACACAGGGCTACGACATTCAAGGAGGTGAGGATCACACTATTCTCAGCCAGCTTTTCTTCTCTGATACAAGATGGGTTTTCTTCACTAAACCTTCTTAGATAGTTGCTTTAGGTATTAGAAATGTTTAGATATTCGTTTTAATCTCTTTAAGGTTAGTAACTTTGTATGTGACACACTATAAGGTTAAAAAAAATAAGCCTAACAAAGATAAGAACCAATCAGGAGAAAAACCTTGATCCTCTACTGTAAGCGACCAATCCCTGATCCTGCAAAATAAAAAATCAAGACCACAACAAATATGTTAATGAATATTGAAAGTATATTTTTTTTATTTCATGTAACCTTTTTTTTTGTTTTCTTCTTATTTTCTTCTAAATCGAAACACAACAGCTTAAAGTTCATGTGTTTAACAAATTCTAATTTTGATGCTGAAAGTTGTGTAAAAAAAAAAGAAAAGAAACAAAAATAATATAAATATATGCTGCCACCCAGTGGATAGAGCAATAAACTGCAAATTGATTCCCAACTTACACATGTCAGAGCTGGGATGCAGGTCAGGAGAAGCTGATGCTTCCAGCAGATGAGTAGTATCCAGTACAGTCTGTTGAATACCTCTGTGACAGCTGGACTGTGTTTAGCTCAAGCTCCCCGAAGCTATAATTACCAAATTTCTGGAAAAAATTAAAATAAAGAAAAGTTGTTTTCCAATTAAAAACATTGGATTAACATTTAATTCAAAAACAGAATCATTAGAGATCAAACAAGACAAAATGAAAACCAAGCATTTCTTACCATCTACAGTGATTAGCAAAAGTATTCACCCTGTTACAGCTGCTAACCGTGTATTTATCAGGATTTAATATTTTAATTTAATTGGTGAAGATGAGGGAAACTGTTCGAATACAAAAAAACAACCTGATAATTGCTCTGCTTGACAATCCAGCTTCCAACAAATTAAAGCTTTTTTGTAGCCATTTTATATTAAAGGCAAGTTTAATCATGCTCAAATATCCAGAACACACATGGTAACAGCAATAAAAAAAAAGATTAAAGAATTGAAGTTAAAACAACACATGCTTGTTCTTAGTGCAACGAAATATCGCAATAAAATCACTGTCACAGTATTAAATTATCACAATTTTGATTTTTGGCTAAATCATTCAGCTCTAGACTTATGATGCCTTTTGTTTCTTTATGTTTTCTAATAAACGCTGTTATATAGACTTTTTATTCAGGACTATTAGTGTTCATCAACTGCTGAAAGCAGTGTTTTGGTTTTTTTTCCCCCACTTTTCTATCAAATACACCCTCACCCCCAAATAAAAAAAAACCTTGAAATCTAAAGTTGCAAAGTGACAACAGATTGGATTAAATTAACATTCAATGTACCAGTAGGAAATGTGTGGGCATAAATAAACTGAACGCTGTGACCCTTAAAGTGATCAAACAGCTTTACATATTTCCCACAGTGACTAATCAGAGAGTATTATTTCACTCAGGGTCTCAAATCAACAAACATTTGGAAATATTTGGCAGAAGTTAGATAATCCAACAAGCTGTTCAGCCAATAGAACAAAATCAGGTTAAAGAGAGCTGTTAATTACGCTGCTATTATGGGCCTTGGAATGCTGAAGAAACGCCTGCTAAAATCCTATTAATGTCTTGAAAAATAATGGATTATAATACAAAACTTCTACGGGTGCTGGAACAACTATTTCTGCTTCATGTGTGTTTTTATTTTAAATATATATGTATAAAATAGATATCATAATGTTAGACAAACACATTTATTGTATCAACATCTTCAAAATCTGTGTCTGTGACAGAAGTAAAGCGCTATGGGACTAATATGATCCCTCTAACCTTTAATATGTTCCTAGCATCAAAGGCCTCCCTTCCACTTGTGCTTTGTCTTCCTGCTCCACCCGTGTCTTCAACTGGAAAAACACCACAAACAACAATAAAAGGAAAAGCATGGAGATATGTTATCTCAGGGAGGCAATAAACATGTTTACCAGCAGCTCCAGTTCACTTCAACAGGACTCAGTTATCATCAAGGTAACTTCATTTATTAAACGATACAACATAGTTAAAGACTTAGGATCATAGGAACACTGAGTTTGTGCAGTGTGGACGTAAACATTGTCAGCAGTGGCTGACCGCTTTGCTTGTGCGGTGGTGTTTTTGGTTAGTTTCGAGCAAATGTGAGAACCGCTCCTGGAACGGTTCCATGTGCAAAATGAATGAGAACATTGTGAGAGTACTTGGAAAGCAGCGCACTGCTACGTGCACGTCCACACAGCTCTGAGGACAAACAGGGAAGTACCTCCCTGATTCCTCTCTGGGCAATTTAGCTGCTCTAATTGTTTTGAGGCTTAGCTGAGCAGTCAATCTCAGTCAAGAGATTATAAGGGAACATTGGAAAAGAATGGATAGCTAGAATTATCCTAGCATGTCTCTTTTTTTACTTTCTGTGCGAGCTAGGTATAACAAAACCTGTATAACAAAGATTTGTTTATAAATCAGTGGCAGGCAATGGTTCTGTTTTTAGTCCGCATTAAATTTCTCACTATTTCATTTAGTGATGTCTGTGAAACTAACAGATAGAACAGGAAATATCAAGTATTTTTTACATTCAAATGTCTGTCTGTGTGTGTCTGTATGGAGGGGGATAAATCTTTATTTCTACACAAATCTAACTATTGCATAACTGTTTTAAAGTGGAAGATAAGTGAAGTTTTACTTCCTGAGGAAATCATCTCTTAATAAAAAAAAAACAGCTGTGTTTACATCACACTAATGATACAAAAATCTAAAAAGTTACTCTCGAACAGACCTTTTTTTTCTTAAGTCCATCTTTATGCTTTATGATTTCGATCATGCTAATAAACATATACGAACTAAATCCAAATATCTTACATTATCTCAGCTTTCCAAGCTTATTTTAGATGAAATACACAAAGAGTGACCGCTTTATAATTATTTGTTTCTGTTATTTTGAACATTGTTAATATTATTATTATCTTAAAAATGTGCAATACTATATCAGATAAAAGATGGGTATGACATGATGCAGTAATAGGCTGTTCAGTGACTTTGCTGACTTCTCTAACACATGGTAACGTGTCCTTAACTGTGAGATTAATGGGGAGTGGTTTATGGCTGAGAGGGTTTCCAGCTGTAATCAATTGAAAAACACAATATTAACCTGTAGAGTCCTTCCTGAATAGCGTGTTCATTACAGTGCCATGCAGCTTCACTCTGTCCCACTCCCTGACCATCAGCCCCACAGAGACAAAGTGCTCCACCAGCCGGTCCGCGATCACCTGCAACCTACAGTACAGAACAGGCTTATGGGAAACGTTAAAACATAGACTGAAGCGCAACAAAAGAAAAATTGTAACCTGTCGGATCCATCTTTAACATTGACTTTGGCGTACAAGACGTCCACCATAGCTGGATCATCGTTCATGTACTCTATACCGGTTACTTCTAATAACAGAGGGTTTCCTTCGGTGATGTCCCTGATGAAATACACAGATAAATAAACAAAAACAAAAAAAAACATGAATATTGTTGAGCAACTAGGCACAGAAATGTTACCGGTATCAA
Organism: Jordanella pulchra; assembly: GCA_034780135.1. Lineage (NCBI taxonomy): Eukaryota > Metazoa > Chordata > Actinopteri > Cyprinodontiformes > Cyprinodontidae > Jordanella > Jordanella pulchra. Next base: position 9,094 of record JAUZNJ010031455.1, on the reverse strand, counting down.
TATGCGAGATGGTTTTATGAAATTCAGGTTTTAAAATAGATAAAATGTTCTGTCAAACCATTCCTACTGATTAAAGGCATTTCGATAAGATTAACAGGAAGTGTCAAAGTGACCCAAGCTATCACCATCTCTTGTGGTATACCCCTTCTCCTCCTGCTGTTTCATGGTTTCCATACCACCCAATGCTTTTTAGTGAACTTTTAAACATCATAACTTCAAGCTGAGCATGATAATATAACTTTTTAAGCTCCTACCTGATAAACGTTTGGCATTCTTGGAGGTGATCAAATGCTTTTCTCACTTCTGTGTCATTTAACAGAGCCATGGTGCCAATGGTTAAGTGAAGTTTCGCCGGGTTTTGAAAGATGCTTTCCTCCACTCCGCGGTCCTGCATAGAAGGTAACAAGATTTATTTACTGTCACAGAAGGGAATAATTTCAAACTACTTCAACAGTTCCTCGTGTTTTTTGCTTTCTATTTGGAGCACCTGTGAACACTGTTGCAACACCTCCTCTTTAAATGTCTGGAATCCCTCTTTAACTTTAGAACCATTCAAAGGGAAAGACAGGAAGTGAGTGAAAGGCTGTTTCTTTCTGAAACTTTCCACAAGGACCTCCACTCGAGTGACTGCAGAGGAAACTGCAGCTTTTTGGGAACCTGTGATAACTAAAGTATAAAAATGCAAAAATATGACATTGTTAGCTCACAAATCAGTTGCAAATGACATCATTTGATAGTATTCCTCACCAATTTGACCTTCAATTCCTGGTTTTGGGATGCTGATTGAGGTTTTGGTGTCAAACTCCAGGCGTCTACGAGTTTCTCCTTTTCTGCCAATGATATATCTGTAGAACAGGAAGATAAAAAAAGAGGATCATAGACACACGGTACATGAGAATTGTTTTTTTTTCCTAATTTAATTTAAAAGGAAACAATAAACATGAGGTTTTTGTTCAAGACTCACTTGTAAAGAACACTTGGGACATCAATGGCACAGCGGTACCCCTTATCTGTCTCTTCAATTAGGTGGCTATCACAGGTTTCCTCTTCTGTCAGATCTTTACTTTCTAGAATCACACAAACACTGGATTTGTTTTTGTTTTGTGAGGAACATTAACAGCACTAGTATTTTGCAGTTAACTGCTGAATTGTTCCTACTTTTAACTTGATTTTTTTCATGTTAAATTTATTCAATCAAATGTTCTTTTTATATTTTGGAATTGTCAACTGAAAGGGGATAAAATAGTATTCAAAATAATAATTTTAAATACTGTTTTGTATACTAATTTTCTCTCCAAGGAAAAAATAATTCCTTGGAGAGAAAATTATTCCTTAATTGAACAGAATTAAATCTGTATTTGGCCTCTTTAAGCCAGTACTTGGTTGTTTTGTTGCAATGATGGCAGCAGCATTTTTCAAAAGTATGCATCTAAGATTTTCAGAGGTAGAATTTAAATAAGTCCATGCAAAATAGTTGAAGACAGATTGTATGGAAAGAACACCAAGATTTTGAAGACCTATAACATGATTTGTTTTAGTTGGACTGATGTCTGGACTTTGACTAGGCCATTTTAAAACAGTGCATGGATTGATCATAAGATCAAAGGTTATAACACTTTGAATGTAGGCAAAAAACATTTACCAGATATGTTAGCTACAACTCCATAAAATATTGATTTTTTTTAAGAATATTATTTTATGTTGTGAAACATTCTCCTTAGCTTGGCCAGCCTGACTGATTTGTCGTAAATACTGCGAATTAATTATCGTGGAAATCTGTGGCTAATCAAGCTCCACTATCCAACCTAGATTTAGCAAATCCCACTCTTCACATTTCGATTTGCAAGAAAAGGTTGCATTCCTTTCCTTCCATTTCACAATTGTGCTGTACATTTTGCTGTTGTAACATCAAGCCCCGACAAAATGAACTTTAGATGGCGGTTAAAATGTGAAACATATTCAAGTGGTATGAATATTTATGGAAAGCTTTGTGTTAGGTTTACAAACCAGATGGTCCCATGTACGAGAAATCTTCTTCCTCCTCGTATTGCTCTTCTTTAACAATGTTCCTTCGATATATTCTACCATTTATGTTAATAAGTGGGGGGCGTAGGACGTCCATCTTTAGCCCAGAAAATCTAAGTTAAACTTTGTCACAGATAGTCACTGAAAAACTTGCAAAACTTATCTTTATTTTAATCAGCTAGCAAGCTATTCGCGTATGCTAGCTCTGGTTAACGTTAAATGAAGTTACGACACTTCCCGATAGTTTACGGTAACAGATCTTCACAAGCAGAACAAGCTAGCTGAAACGTTACTGAAATTAGACGTTTAGATTGCTATTATAGCTTATTGTCTTAAATTAAACGGGGATAAATAAACCTAGGGATCATCGAGTAGAAATAAAGCCGAAATATTTGGGCGTTTACGGTAGGTTTTAATATTCAGGGAAAATGAACCTGTGTAGAAATAATGTAGAGTAGTTTTTCCAAAGCTAAAGTTAGCATTTCTGACAGCTGTTTTGGTAGCTGAAGGTTTGCTATTATCACATTATACGTATAGAAACTTCGACCGGAAAAAGTTTGTATTGTGGTTAGGCTGATTTATTTTTATTTATTTATTTTTGATTGATTCTTAGATATTCTGCTTTCACTTTAGAATTAGCCGTAGTAGATAAAGTTCTTATACGCTTTTTGATGTGTGTTTGGCAGTTTCCAAAGGGAATGGCCGCGTCCTCATCGTCCTCCTCTGCGGGAGGTGTAAGCGGCAGCTCGGTCACAGGCTCTGGATTCAGCGCCTCAGAGCTCATCCCTCCAAGGAAGGTTCTTTACACATACCCTAAAGGCGCAGGAGAAATGATGGAAGGTAGGCTTTTCAGCTATCTGGTAGCATGGATTCCAAATAAGCTATGTTTTGTTTTTGGAGAGGGATATATTCCCTACCTTATATTTCATGGTGAGCAACATAAATAATGACAACACAATAATTATGTTCATACCCAATTTTCAAGCCCTTCATACAAAACGACAAACTCCAGTGTATTTCATTATACTTTTATTTGAACTGTAAATAAATTGATCAATATTTCAGTTTCCAGATATACAAATCTGGGAACAATGTATATATAATATCTATAAATATATATCTATAAAGTGAAGCTGGTCTAAAATTCTTTTCTTGTATTTGTGTCTGAACTGAATTCAAAATGAGTAAAACAATCTCTAGAAGTCATGAGAGAGGTCATGAAAACTATAAAAGCCTGGGTTGAATCATCTACATGCTTTTAGTTGGTACACAGGAAAATCAAACTAAAATTGCAATTTTGGCTAAAGAAATTGCATTTTTCATTTTTGGCTAAATCCTTCAGCCCTACTTTAAGAAAATAAAATGCTGTGATGAATTGGGCAAAATAAATTGGGATTGGGCCATTTGGAATAAAATACAAAGGATTACCCTTGTGTTTTGCAAATAAGAAAGGCTGTAACGTCATATTTACTAACTGAAATGCATGGTTTTATTTCTCAAGGCATCTTTTTAAAGCCATTAATTTTCTTTCCAGATGGCTCTGACAGATTTTTGTGCGAATCCGTGTTCAGCTACCAAGTTGCCTCCACACTAAAGCAAGTTAAACAAGGTAAGTCTGTGTCTTGCTTAAGTGTTTGTACCTCTTAAACCTTGTTCACACTTTGACAAATAGAAGGATGGTTAATCATTTTTTTTTTCTGACTTTGTTGACTAATAAAGTTTAGAAAATGTTTGATCCATTTGTATTCAGTCATCATTATTCAGCACTTTTTGGAAACCAACCTTTTACTAAAATTACAGCTGCAGTTCTTTTACAGATGTCAATTTGGGAATTAAAATTTCTCTCTTCTTATTACAATACTGCTTTAGCTGGATAGAAAGCGTACATTTTTAAGTCTTGAAACAGATTCTTGTGTTTATTCAGATTTGACTTTGAACCATGAACCCATCATCTCTTAGCAACTTCACTGTACATGTTGAAGAAGAGCATGTCTATGTCCTTATGATGCAACTACCACATTTCACTCCATTTCTTTCCTTACTTTAATGTAAAAAAGAAAAGGAAAATTTGAAGTTTAACTTTGGTCTTATGTGATCGCAGCACTGATTTCCACAAATATCCTCTTTTCCCTTTTTTAGCAATGCTTCTATTTCCCCAGTTTCTAAGTAGCTGACGTCTGGAGTCAGTTGCTAGCACTACCATTTATTTAGGGATATCCTGTTAAATGGGGACAAACTTCTCAGATTTCTTTTGTTTGTTAAAAAAATCTAAACTTCATGTTTTGTTTCCTCTCCACTTCTGTTTAACTTTGTGTATTTCTCTCTCATAAAGTCACAATAGGTTGATGCATGTCGATGAAATGTAACAAAGTGTGAATAAGGGCCAGTATGAATTTATCAGTAAAACACACTGTATCTATGTTTGTTGTGGATTCATGCAATAAAACTTGGCCTTTTTATTAAAGACGCTTTTGCTTCCAGATCAACAAGCCTCTAGAATGGAGAAACTCGCAAGCCTCGTGGAGGAGCTAGAAGCAGACGAGTGGCGGTACAAACCAATAGAGCAGCTACTGGGATTCACACCATCCTAAATAAAGACAATCAGATGCCTTTAGAGGGAAAAATCGTCAGCCAAAAAAAGAAGTGTTTTATTCTTTCTCACATGTCATATTTGTACTTGTAAGAGTTTACACTGTAACATAAACCTTAAAGTCGCTTCAAAGTGTTGAACTTAAGGTTTGCTTTTGTTTTATATATTTTTTTTACCTTCTTGGTTTCTTTTATTAGAACCTTTTTGCATTAAAGCATATCATTAAACCCAAATCCCTATCAGCTAAAATCTTATAACACAAACTGCAGGATTTAATTAATATTCATATTTATAGATTTTTCATCTAATTTAGACTAATAAAGCTCTTGAGAAATGTATTTTTGGTTGGTGTTGTGTGGTTTGTGCTCAGCATTCCTTCTCACTGAACTGAAGTTTTTGCTTCTCTTGATCTGATCAGTTATTTCCCCGTGGTTTCCTGCGTCTTGAACTTGCCAAAGTGTGACGTGCAACAGCACAGTTGTTTTCGTGCAGCTCTCTTTCTGTGTTTACAACAAAAAAAAAACAAGCACGAATCAGATGCCCTGCACGGTTGTTTTCATCCAAATGAAGGCCGGGAATGCACAGAACGTACTGTTCTCTGGCCCGGCCCTGGCCAGTGCAGGACACACCTCCAGCTAAGGGTTAGATTTCCTCTACAAGGAGTTTGATTCAGAACACTTTTACAGTTGTTGCTTGTGTAGTTTGTTTACTTCTTTTTATACAGCTTGCGTCCATTGGATTATGAAAACTGCTTTTTAGATTAAAATATGTGGTCTGCTAATTCTAAACATCCTTTATAGAACACAGTGTGCCCTGATGTACTTTTGTCTTTCAGTTCCTGCTTTGCAAAGTACAGACTCTTCCCCGCCTACGCACGTTGAGCACTATAGCGTTAATCTGGCTGTTATCCAGACTCTTTATATTATCCAGCAGTTCTGTGTATGTACAGCTTGTTGACCCAGGAGAGATTAAATCAAAATGTTTTTTTTATTTACAATAAGGACACTGATTTTTAGAGCCAAATTCTTATTCTGTGCTGCTTTACTTATTTAAGCACTTATTTCTGAATTCGTTGCCCCACATTTTCAGCCCTTCATGATCTATTCCTACAGTGGAATAATAGTTGCAATCGCCACCCACACCAGATTCATACTGATTCTGCTTCTTTGTCAAACCTAAATGATCATCAAGCATCTCATATTAAAACTAACATGATTAGAAGCAGGTTTCCATTTATTTTAAAAATTTAAGCAATCAAAGTTACAACAACATTGCTTTATGTGGCAAAAGTAATAACGCCAATGGCCAACCCCAAATCGAAGTCTGAATATATTATAAACCAGGGGTCTGCAACCTTTTCAATCCAAAGAGCCATTTTTACATGTTCAGCAAATAAAAACTGTTTAAAGCTGCAAAAATGTGACCTTTTTTAAAGAGATATTTACCAAATATTATTTTTATTAATTACTATGGCATTTCAAATGTTGTAAATTGAAGGAAAACACTTGTGAAAAGACAATAAATACATTTTAATGGGTTTCTGAAAAGCACATTTAACCATAAAAAATCAAATATATTTCTGTTATATGACACTTTTCTCAGGATTTCATTTTCTCAGGATTTCCATTTCTCCAAAGATTACCTGGCTCTTCATTTTTAGCCAAAGTGATGAAGAGCCATTGTAAAATGCCTACAGAGCAACAGGTTGCAGCCCCTGCTATACACCATACCAAGGGTTGTTTTGTGTGACCCATTCAAAGGTAGACCTGTTGGTGTGCTTGGTATTCTTACTCGAGTGTGCTTAAGGCTAATGCCTTAAATTAATGGACAGACATTCTTTATTGGGACTTTGATGTATAAAGGAAAACTGCCTCCAAAACAGCAAGCTGTTAAAGGTTGGAAACAAGCCGCTCCAGACCATTGCAATACCAACAGCACGTTTGACTGCTAGTGCCATGTTCCACACTGGGTGCAACATTTTGACTTGGCATTCTTTTTTAGTCAGCAACTATTATACCCATACAGATTTTCCTTGGGTGCCTTTTTTTGTCTGGTTCATGTCAAAGCCTCAACAAAGGGAAACAAAGTTTGGTTTATATGTTCTGGGATGTTTTATCACCTCCTGCATAAACTGTCAATGCGCTCTCTGAGAACACTGGGAGATAGGCCGCTATCAAGCCATGATACTTACAAACATTACATTACACATTACTTTTTGAAAGTCTTTAAGTCTACCTCATGTTGACTAAAAAGATCTAAAAGTTAATCTTTAGCTTATAGGATTCATTAATGATTTGTGGAATAAAAAGAGGATTGTTTATAAAATAATCCACGTTAGATATTTTTTTAGTTGATGAATTGTATTTGCCCTAGATGTCCAATGGACATTTTAAAATGTGTTTTAGCATCTTAATATGAGTAATATACATATTTTCTTCGTGTTTCTTTTTGCTTAGAGCCTCTTTAAAATGTTTATATTTTCATTTATTGTTAAGTTTTACTTTATGCAGCATGTTTGCATCTCCATGAGGCAGATAAAAAAATCTGATGTAATGCTTTAGCGACAAAACAGGTGACGTAATGTACTGTACACTCTGATCCTGAACCAGCCATAACCAGGTCTGCATGGACTTATTTTCCCTTTGCTTTTATGGTTTCCAATGGACATGCAACAGCAAAAAACAACAACATATGAATGCCTTTTGATAATGCCAGACAAAAGAACCGCTATATGACGCTTGCAAGCCCCGACACGTCCCTGTACATTTCCACTACAGTGCGGTTGAAGCCCCCTCCCGTCCAAACCTCGCTCGTCGCCTGTTTGTCTTTCTTTTCTGTTGGCATGTTACCAGGCAAGCTACAGCTCCCATGCCGTGCCCCTCTTTTTGATTGGCTGTTCATGGAATAGTGGGCGTGGCTTGATATAACCCATATATAAGCATTGTTGTGCAGGGTGAAAGCTACTGCAGAGCTCGACAGCTGTTGTGAGAGAAGGAGGGTGAAGGTGGACGGACGGTGGAAGTTTCCAGACAATAACTACCCACTTTAAACAGCGAATACGCACTTTAACGGCTTTATTTCAGAATAGTAAGTATATATTAACTATTTTCTGCAATTGAAGACAATTTGGTCAGCTTAACCAATTCTGTAGAGCATTTGTTAGCTGTAAGCGTTTACATTTCTTTAGTCTTTATTAAGTGCTTATTATTTAAATTTGGAATACCTTTTTAAGTTTTACTGTCAGAGAATTGCTTTTAAGTTTAATGTTATTTTGTGTTCTTTGTTTCTTTTCATAAGACAGTTGAAATCTGAGACGCGTCTGTTGAACACTGAATAGAGGACAAACATGCCTGAAGTCTTTGCACCCATAGAGGCAGGCAGTATACCTCCATCCCCAGTGGACAGCAGTCCCAGAAGGTTGTCCTGGGGCAAACTGGTCCAAAGACTGGCAGATTTCAACACATGCGATAGCAGCATTGTATCAAGGTCCGACAATGGCAGCAGGAGTGATCTTTCAGACTCTGGTAAGCATTTTTCTTTTCCTCTTAATAGCTGAATCACAAGATTTGAAGTTATTTGTGTTTAGAAATGCAGAAAGTATTCACACACTGTTTTACTTCTGCAGAATCGGATGTCTCCAGCGATCTGTGTCCATCTAACGATGACCTTTTCTTTGACCCTATGGAGGAAGCAATCCTGAAGGAAGTAGTGGACCTTATTGCACGAAGCCTAAGAGAGGCCAAAGACTCAGATTGCGCTTTGAGATGTACCAAGCTACTCATTCCAGAGAAACTTCTGGAACACATCGGAGAGGAGCTCCTCCACCTGGCAGCTAGCGAGCCCTGTGGTTTAAGAGGGGCTCTCATTGACCTCTGCATAGAGCAAGGGTCCGCCTGCGAGAGCATAGGACAGTTATCTGTGGATCCCTACCTCGTCCCCACATTTCAGCTTACTCTGGTGCTGAGGCTAGAGGCGGGCGGCCTGTGGCCCAAAATCCAAGGACTGTTCAGCTCCAAGTCTCCTTCCACTCCGGCAGTCAGACAAGCTCTAAAACTAAGCACTGGGTTCCGCGTTATTAAAAAGAAACTGTATTCCTCTGAAGGCCTGCTTATAGAGGAATGTTGAATGTCTTGAGAGGACAGTAAAAACTCACAGAAGGGCCTTTGAACTTTAAATATGATGCCTTTTTGAAGTGTAAGGATGGACTTTATTTAAATGTAGCCTTTTGTTTCTACTGTACAGGACCTGATGTTTATGGTACTCGGAGTATCAGATTTAAGCCTAACCATTGTGCTTCATTTTGGTAAACGGGCATTTTGCAAAAAAAAAAATTAAAGTGTGAACCTTAGTTTCTATCGAAACTTTGTCAAGGCAGCTAGCTGTATTCTTCAAGTCTTTGCTGATTTTTTTTTTTTTTGTTTTTTTTTTTGTTTTTTTTTTTTTTTTTTTTTTTAAAAAAAAATTTTAAAAAAAATTTTT
>JAUZNJ010031454.1:0-14215 GCA_034780135.1 Jordanella pulchra | reverse complement strand
TTGCATCTGTTATTTTAAAACAATGCAAAAAAAGATAAAAGTTACTTACGAAAGGGTGAATTAAAACTCCACTGATTTGCCATTTTGCACACTAAGGTGATCATTTAATTAAAATTCAAATTAATATATTTTTCATTTTTTTTAAAAATTTAGGCTGTGAATTTATGTTGGTGTCCACTCTAAGGATGACATGTTGGATGTTTAATCTTTTATTCCAGAAAATAAAAAAAAACAATTATTTGGCAAATAACTGCTTTCCAACAGATCACTCTTCAAAATGGGAAAGACAAATGAACATATGCTGCAACTGTTTAGAAAAAAAAATAATGATGTCACATTTGATGTCAAACCAAACTATTTGTTCAAAATAAATGTAACTGAACTATAACTGATCCATAACCGAACCATGCACTTCGATTCTAAGTTGGCTCTTTTAGCTAATAACCAATAACTTCCTGTTTCTCTTAGGTATAAATATGGCATAAAAAAGGTGGGTTTTTCTTTGTAGCCACTCCTTAAAATGGGTAAAACAATTACAAGAATCAAATGAAAAAGACAACAAAGAATACAAAGGCATCTTTTCTTACAATAGTATAATCTCACACTAGAAATTGTATATGATCTAACCTTTCATTTGGGTATGGTTATTTAGATAAAAAATACTGACAGAATAAAACTAAAGAATTGGAAAAAGATGGCATTTTGCAAGCTAATTATATTACATATTATATAATACAATTGCTTTGGTAGGAACCATAAGTATTCTTACATAGTAAGGTAACTTAAACATGTTTAAATATACTTTAAAATTGTTTTGTACACCTCCTCCCTAACTGAAATTTCAGTACCTATATTCAAAGGGAAACAAGAAACTATTTTTTCAATTAAGATGAGTCGTTAAAATTGGAAAGACCCCCCCCCAAAAAAAGCAAAACCCTCGCAATTGAGTAAGGAAAATTTGTATTAATTTTTATGTAGAGAAAATAACAAATCCTAATGGCCTAATTTTGCCCATTTCAACACCCATCAAAAACAAAAACTGTTTACAAGAGTTGAAACTATGACACAACCCTTAGCAAGGATCAACGTTTATCGTACCTCCATGCAAGGATAAAGAGGAATGACATATGAAAGTGAGATCTTAGAGTCACCAAGTCTCCATAGCAACGATCTATTTTATTTAAGTTTGCAATAATATGAGATGTAGAAGCTACTTACTACAAATATGAAAATGAAACTCCGTAAACCCATCCAGATGGCAGTCCAGTAAAATAGTTATCCATCCTCTGTGTTAACGTTTCTCATGATGAAGAACAACACATTTGTTTTGAAGTATGAGGCAGTAAATTCATGTCCCTGGGGTCTTTCTTAGCAGCATGTGTTTAATATGGGTCACATCCATATGCAACCCCACTTCCCCAACTCCAACTCTAAAAATTATAAAGAAAAAAAAACTGTCTTCCTTGACTGACCATGGCATCTCCTAACCAACTATGTTTGAGGTCAAAGTTCATTTTATCCCCTTGGCAACACCACAGCAACAAGAAACAACGGTGTCTAGACAGGTCATGATGCCCCCCTCCCTTTCCGCAGCAGTGCCAACCCACCCCCCACCTCCCCAATCCTGGCTCCTTCCGGAAGGAGGTGTCAGTGGCAGCCAAGTACAGGGTAAACAGGGCATGGTGCAGGGGAGGGGGGGTGGCCTTTGGCCCACATGGGGTCACATCAGCACCTCCACCCTCCATTGATCAAAGTTGAGGATCCTCCATACCAGGATCTTGGTCAAAAGAGGGCAGGGTCAGGAGATGAACCCTGCGTTTCTGTAATCTAGACGTGTCCAGGGCCAATTGTCTTCTTTCACGCCTCAAAATGGACCCTTCCGGTGCTACTGATTACATTTGGGAGGACACCTTTTTTTTTTTTTTTTTTGTCAGAGGCTCCCAGACAAAGAAGCTCTTCCATGCTCCTCGCCATCTGGTCCCCAAAATAACAGAAAAGGTCCAAGGAAAGAAAGAAAAAAAGAAAAACGAAAAAAAAAAAGATCCCCGCAAGCACACAGCTTTGAATAAAAAAAAAAAACATTGTTTGAATAGATGGGATGGCTGGACAGATAAGCAAACATACAGTAAGAGCTTATGTTTAAGCAGAGATTAGAAGCCAATCTACATCAGCAAATAAAAGCAGCATACGTGCACTTTAATAAGTACGGTTATAAAGTGTAAGATGTGCCACAGATACACAGAAACCATGAAGGTATAGAGAGTCTTCGTCAGGTTACTATGAGCCTTGGTATCAGTGTTGCTTTTTAATTAAATGGCACTCTGGGCAAGCACCGTCTTTCCAGAAATAAGGAAGAGATACGATTTTACAAATGTTTTTAAAAATCTAAAACTGGCTTTTGTTTTGCACAAACGGGAGTTTTGCATTCACAAATCTAAACAATGTTTGTGTGTAGAAAATGTAAAATAATCAAGGAGAGATTTAAATAGTCTAAATATCGCACTTTTCATAGAAAATAAAAAAAAATGTTCCCTGTTTTTATTAAAAATAAAACCAGTATGCTTATCTAACAGAAACACTGTGTAATGTGGAACCATCTAGTTGGCTAACTTAATATTTTTAGGTTTTAGCTTGAACGACAACTAGATTCATAAAAAGTAAAAAAGCCCTTTAGATTAAAGATCTATTTTTTTTATCAAATACCAGCTTCAGAATCACTGAACACCCAGAATATCTGACAGTAGAAAATTACGTGAGACTCAAAATGCTGTACAAACCACATCCAAACATAAAACAGCCATATTAACAGAATCTGGAATGTTCTCTGGCATTTCATGTCTGTTCCAGAAACCTAAAAACATCCACTTGTATGTTCTTAATCTATATCATACGGTTTACTTAGTGTATTGAACTAATAAAATACATTTTTAATATTATTTTTACTCATTGAAAATAACTGTACTGAAAAATAAACAATATATTGAATATCTTAAAAAGTTTTTAAACAAAAATATCAATCGAGATTTGACTCAATAAATGGTGTCTCCCTAAAACATGACGCCCTGGGTGGTGAGCCATGCCAAAACCTGTATCTCCCAAACTTTAATAATAAGACTATGTTAAGATATAAACATTATTAAAAGCACCAAGATACAGAATTATAAAGAAACGGACACAGTAAAAGCGTGTCATCTAAAGAGACCACTGAAGATGTAGTGAATTTGGAGAATATTAACTAATTGTATCACTCTATGTTCATTATTTTGCAATGTGTGCACCTGTTTGAGACTTTTGACTCATTAAGCACTTTTCCTCAAGGTGCATCACTTCCACCCTCATTTGATTCCTTATGTTGTCCTCTGCTATTTGACCACTTAAAACATTACATTCACATTTAAAACTCCCTAGAGTGCAAATAGTCGAGAATTACAAACCAAAAAAGACTAAAAACTGGAAACATGTAATCTAACTCATCATTTTAATCCATGTTGGAATCAAAATGTTTTTTTTCAAAAGCTAAGTTCTCCATTTATCCTTCAATACTCCATGAGAGTTATTTGGGTTTCAGTTGTTGCGGGTCTAACATGAGATCATTCTGAAGCACCTACATTTTTTCGACAAAAGTTTAAAAATTATTCTTCATTGAAAATGACAAGCTGATGACTCCCTATTGCCCTCTTTTGAAGATTATGTCCAATTTAAAATCCTGCACATCTTTGTTGAGAGTGTAATAATGTGCTCTGTTCACTTCACTAACCTTCTTAAAAAGGTGTTCGTGTTCAACATGCAGTCACTGCAGGTGTGATGCTCTGTGTTATATCGTCACACAAATATATAACCTGGGATTTCTGAAGCTTTATTTAGCTAATGCTTGATTATGTGCTCTGCTGTGCATGGCCTGTTTTTTTTCTTCTCTCTCACTTTGAGCTCGGATGAAACTTTGGTGAATAAACAACCTAATTAGAGGCAGAGGTGATGCTGCCCTTGTTCTTGAATGGTTTTATTAGGAAGAAAGGTGGGTGTGCAGTTCTGATGAGAAAACTTTGATATACGTACCTGCAAATGTCACATTTTTGTAAAAAAAAAATGTTTTTTGTACATGTAGTAATTGATTGAATTTCAAAAGACTTGCAAAACTCATAATCTTTTGTTTAGCAGCCACTTCTAAGAGCTTTTCGTTTCTCCTATTTACACCTCTGTGCATCAGGATTACAGCTCTAACTTATCAACAACTCAGAAATGATATTTTCTTTCAAAATGAATTAATATATACAAGGTTTCAAATCTCAGAATAATTCAAAGAAAAACAAAAAACACTTTGCAAGAACAAAAAGCTTAAACTGATGGGATTTTTTAGATAAAAAATCATATATTTAGGCTGAAAAAAGGCCAAACTTTGACATTTCTGACATTTCACAGACATTCAGTCAACATTGCTCTAAGAGAATAATCCTAATACAGCAACATGCAAATGTATCATCTGTACTGTTTAATACCTTGCATATTGTGTAACACCCTTATAATTTCTTGTTTTTATTTAATTTAATCGCTGAAATTTAAAAAATAAAACATCAGGCACATCTATTGGCATCCTGTGTAAAGATACACAAAAAGCCTTGAAATGAACATAGATTTTCTTATTGCAGTAGAATCATATGACAATATGTGATTTAGAAAAAGCCAACTTTAAATTAAGAAAAATCTTTAATCAAATAATAATGTTTTGTATTTTTTTTTTTTTTTTACCAAAATCAACAGTTGCCCAACCTTTTGGTGCCCCAAACAACAGATATCAAGTAAATCTAACCCAGCATTTTTATATTAACTTGATATTAAGGTATCAGTGTCCAGGATTGTGCTGAAAGTTAACTTCATGTTTCCACAGAGGCAAACATGACATGAGGCCCAATTCTTTTAAAATGGGTAAGGCCAGAGAACACTGTAGAGTGAGGGAAGATGGGGGTTGATCTTCATGAGTACAAGAAAAACAGCAACTCTTCTTGCCCACATTTAGTGTCAGAATTATAGCTGAAGCATTTAAAATAACTGGAAAATAGAGGTATTTATGAACCCAGGTTTATCTTGCAACCATGCAAAATGAGCTGTAAGGAATAAAAAAAAACCAAAAGTCCCTGTTAGATGATCAGAAAAGTTGTAATTTAAAAGTAATTGAAGTAAAAAAACTTTCAAAGTTCTGATGTCAACAACATTTAAATGCTTTATTTATTACAAAATGTTACATACTGTGTTATCAAAATCCCTCACCCACAACCCCAAAATAGTGAGATGGCACAATCTATTTTGAAAAAGTGACTGAAATCTACTGATTTTCACTTGATGGGTTTTCTTGACAGTTTTATCCTGGGTGCAATGAAAATTACTTTCAGTGTCTTAAAGACCTGCTGAACACAACAAGCTCCTCTCATCTCTGCTGTCACTGTGGCAGCTTTCTGTTGGTTCCTCCGTTTTCAGAGGAGGCAGTTTTATAGTTTAGTGATAAGGAACCAAAAATACAAAATATGGTGAGCTGCAGAGAACTGACTTTTGTTCCATGAACTAAAATGATTAAACAGCCTTCTTAACTGAGTTTTCCAGTCTTACCCATTCTTAAGAATATTTACAGCAAAGAGAACCCAGATGTCACATGAGACTAATTAAAAGGCTCCTAGTACATAACCATAAAAACATAAAGTATATAAGTAAAGAGTGTTAAAACTTTTTGAGTACACCACTTTATTAACTCAGATTTAAGGTGGATTTGTTTTTCTTTATATGAAAATAAGATGAAGATCATTGGATCCCTTTGTCACATCCCTTCTATACTACAGGGAGACAGGAAGTAAAAGATGACTAATTAAAAATTATTATACACTGTGGTCAACATATATTTATGTTATGAAAATATTTTGAGACACCATCAATTTAAAAGAATATGTAATTTTGTGGTGTCTGATATAATTCGATGTATGTATGGGGTGGTTACCAATAAAATAAACATGAAGATTTTAGTAGGAAGTTAAAAACTGTCTCAGCAAAATCCTTTTGATGACTTTCAATTAAAGGAGTTCTGATGCTAAAATAGTGAAAACCCTACCCCTATCCTGTCAGCTGGCTAAAACCATTAACCTTTCCCTTATTCTACAAGAAACCCAAATTCACCTTTTAGGTAGTAATTCCTGTTGAAAAATCTAGGAGCAAACGGCTCTTTGGAAACCGAAGAAGCTAGGAAGTTTGTAAAGCAGCTGGCTTCACAGTTTCCTACAAGCAGGTATGCTTCTAGAACTCTAAAAAAGCAGTATGATAAAAAGGCATCATATTTTGTTTTAGTCTGTATCGAACTAACAATTAACTGTTGAAAACCTGAATATATCAGTAGCATCTAATATATCATTTTTTTATCTAGACAGCAGTTGGAGTTCTTGTTGATCGGTTTTAAAGAAAAATGTAACTGTTTTACTCATTAAAAAAAAAACCGTGAGGCTCTCAAACCAGCCCTGTCTAACCTGGCGTTCTAGCAAACATGGAGGATTGGGTATTTTATGTAGTGAAATTTAACCGTGCATATATATTATGAGCAAAGCAGATGTCTTTGAGCTTTTTGTGCATTTGCATCATTTAATACAAAAACATTGTTCTCTTTTCTGTTTTAAAATTCATGAACTTTTTTTGGCATTTTTTCCTTCTGCTTGAATAAAACAAAGTGGCAGTGTAAATATATTTGGTGCAGTCACAGCTAAAAATTAAGCAAACTTCAGCAAAATCCTACAGTGATATTTACACAACAACAAAATATTAGCTCTAGTCCTGCACCCTTCCAAACTCTAAAAGAAAACCCCAAACATTTCACATTTAAAGGAAAATTAGATATAAGAAGAACACAGATGAGAATGAAATACCTGACAATATCTTTAAGTGACTTACATATAGAGAATAAAATCCACAAAACAAAGATCTTTTCTACTGCTTTCTCTTTGCTGCCATCTCAAAAATATAAGCTTTCCTGCTTTACTGAAGTTTTTCAGCCAATCTTTTAATCTTTTTTTTTCTGCTTTTACCTTTTCATTTATTTTGTCTTAGTTAAACTAATCTAATGAACACTAAAGTCTAACTCAACAAGGAATTATGCCACATGTTTGCTGGGGGTTTTACAGACACAGAAACAGCAGTGTTGAAGTGAGTTTGGCACATAAAGAGGGCAGGTGGTGCCAGTCAAGTGAATTACATGAGCATAGTCCCACTCTGCAATTTCTGAACTACATAATTAGATATTTTTCCTTGGCGATCTACAAATTATGTCATCAGGATTTATGGAGAACTCATTAGTCAGTGTAGCAAACAAACTGGAAATAGCTCTCAATCCTTTGGAGACATGCAAAACGTGTTCCAGGGAGAAACTGGAATCGCTATGTGAAACCAACAAGAACCAACATGACACCTGGCGTTTCACAGCTCAGAGTGGGTTTTTGCACGCTGCTTAGCACAATGGTGATGAATGCTTCTTAACTGTACAGGTTTGAGGGTACTCACAGAAATCACATATTTTTGGCTTTAGGAAACCAGCATATTTAGCCAAGCTGATACCTAGATGAAGGCAGTTAAAATGTTGCCTTGGGGTCGGTGCTTGAAATGGCTTGCAATGTTTCCAATGGAAAACTAACACAGAGGCAACATCTTTAGTTTTTCATCGTGGCCCGTTTGAAAATTTGCAAAAGGTTTTTGTTGTCCTTTCCTAATATATTTTTAATATTTTTATATGAAATAAACCTCCTTTATTGTATAATATACCTTGAAAAAATACAGCCACATGTATCTTTGTGCAATAAATAGAATTTGTCTTTCGCTTTTCTTTTCTATTTACTCCTCTGCTGCTCCTCCTTCTATTACATCTCTACCATTTGTAATCATACTTGGGTGAAGTTATCGTTTTGCCTTCGGCTCAGGATCTTAGCTCAACAGTATCACATCCTGCTCTATAGCGTATGTGCCAGATTTATTATTTTTTATTTTATTTTATTTTCGTTTCTGTTGTGCAAATAGGATTTTTAAGGAGAAAATGTATGTAGTTTGGCTTCAGGGCCAGTTGGTCCATTTGCTGATTCCATATCTACTATATTGCTACATCGGAAGCATAAACAGCACATCTTTATACTGTTTAACTGCTGCTAACACACATTCTTTTTATTTGTATTTATTAAACATGATCATAAAAATACCCAAACTCCACCTGTAATTTTATCTATCCATTGTTCGTCTATTACCATTTATCCTTCTAGAGTCAAACTCCATCAGTCATTGGATAAGAAGTCACTCCCTCACAGTGCTACACTCAGAAGAGAACATAAAAAAATACAGTGACACTTTTTACTTTTATTACTCTCTATAACCATTCAAGATTTTTGTTTTCTTATGGCACTTGCTGTGTAATCAAAACCAGGAATACATTAAAAGTCTCCTTAATGTATTTTCTTAAACATGAGTGACTGTAGCTTTTCTTTGCTGTCTTATGATTTGACCCACAACTTTTTTTTTCTGCTGCTGCGTATTTGATGGTACCCTCTGATTAATAGTACTGTTATTGCTCTCGACAGGCAGTCAGAGAACCACAAATACCCGAGTTGCATGCAAACATCAGCACAGGGCTCTGGTAAACCTTAGTGAGCAGGTGCATTTGACAAAATTCAAATCACACAGGCTTGGTAGAGAAGGCAGAGAAGAAAACTAAAGGGAGGGTATTTCCATTGTAGTTTTCTCCTTCTCTTCATAGTTTTTCTTTTATTTTAATAACAACAAAGTTATTAAGTAAATGTATTTTTGAGAAATAAATGTGATAAGGCTTTGGTACCATTATCAAAAATGAACGATCCTGCTGGAGATGGTGACACTTTGGAGTCCCCTGACTTGAAAAGAGCCATATGATTACATAGCATTTACTTCAAATACTTTATTAATTCCAAAGGTAAATTAAATGTTGTCAGCTTTCAACTTGTTGTTACTATTAATGGCAGTAGGCAGAAAGGATATTCTGTGACAATCTATCTTGCACCAGATCAGAAGAAGCCTTTGACTGAAGACAGTCTGTGTTTTTGTTTAATAGTCTTCTGAAGAAGGTGCTCACTGTTGTCCACAACGTTCTTCATTTTATTCATTCCTCTTTGGGAAATCATCTCCAGAGGTTCTAGAGGAGTTTCTAAAACGCAGCCTGCCTTCTTTATCAACTTGTTAAAAAAAAAAAAAAAAAAAAAAAAAAACTTGTTAAGCTTTTGCTCTGATGCTGTTACCCCAGCAGATGATGGCAGAAGAGATCATACTTTCCAAAACAGACATAGACTTGAGACTAAAGACTTTAGTCTTTATACAACCATTATCTTGATTTATAAGACAGATGATGTGATACCTGTTTGCATTTACCTGTAAAAAGTAACTGCGAGTCACCAACGTTGTGTACCATGGGCTGTTATTAGTTCATAGCAGTCTGTTAACTTACAGCTAAAGTACACACACCACATCAGATGACTTCAGGGGATTTCTGATAAAAATAGTCAACATTATACTCTCTTGCTCTTGAACTTGGCCTGTCATTTAAGAGACTTTCTGCATATCAAAATAAAAGCACTTCCTGTTCTTTTTATTTATAAAGTTCAACATTCTCAATCACTCATCACACCGATGCTGCCTCTTTAATCTTCCAATTTACAGTTTATGTTGAAAATTTGTTTACTGTTTAGACTAAACAAAAAATCTATGTTTATAACATGACTAAATAATATTTAAAAACCTCCAGCTCATAACGAGAATAAAATTATCTGAAACCCAATTAGTACTCAACATAGTATTGGGCTGGGCTTAATGAAGTATTTTTTTATTTAAAATGAATTAAATGACTAGATAAAATGAACACATGGATTAAAAAGTTGTTAAAAAGTTTTTAAAAAGCTAAAAAACAGTTTTTTTTTAAAGATATATCACATCACCTTGTGTTCAACTATTTCTTTTATTTTTCCTTAATGCATGAATATTAGTTTCTAATGGGATAAATAGTAACCTTCATCTTTTTTGAAATAACATAAAACACATAACAAATTTTTAAATTTTTTATTAAATGTTATAGATTAAATTATTGTTCATAATGTTCTACTAATTAGGCCTATTGTTAAAGAATACATGATGGCCAATAGAAATGTGACTTGACTTGGGATAACATACTGGTAAAAATCTCTGTTTGCCTCTGCCTTTAACCACTTGGACAGTGTTACGAATAATCGCTAACTCTGTACAGTCCAAAAGGTTAACCTATGCCCCACCACTAATGTCATGAGGCTGCTGAAGCCTCAGACATATACCACATTTATCCCCCTTTTTAAAGTACCCTGTCACAAACAGAAATTACCTCTATGTATAACAACAGCTCCAAATGGGTAAACTAAGTAGAGTACCAGTTTACCTACATTTCAATGTGTATTATTCTGCCCCATAACAAGCTACAATGTAGCCTAAAGTTTCAAATGTCCATTATGTAATCTTTGAAGTAGTTAAGTTGCTGACAGGCCATAGCCGTTCAGCAGGGGCATTTTTGTAGCATGAACATGCAGCTAGCAGCATATCCTGTGTAACAGGAAAGTTCTCGTCCACATCTGCCTGTTATTGCACTGCTGCAGCCACTGCGATGGGAGACCCCTGGGCCACCTGTCAATGGCAGCAGACATGTCAATGTAAGCCGTCGGCCAAATGGCAGATCGCTGGTCTTAAGTGTTAGATGACTCCCTATGGTGCAGACTAGAATTAGAGCAGCTTGTTGGGATGTGAAGATGTCCAAACGGGACCGAATACAAACCTGGTCCGACACCACAGTTACATCATCCTATCCTTCCTGCTGAACTGCTGTTTCATGCTGTGTTTTTGTTCCACCAGTCTGGTAACCTTCCTGGGATACCCCCAGTTTTGAGGCATGGGGGAAGCTGTAGTTCTTATCATAGCGTCAGAATGCCTGTGGTCGCATGCGTTGTTGTTCTGGAATGGAGATAAGTGTTTTGTAGAATAGGAAATATGAGTCAATTCTTGTGGGTTTGGTCAGACCACTCTACACCTCCATCAGTTTAAGGGTGATAGAAGGCAGTTCAAAGATGTTTCATTCCCTGATCTCCTCTACAAAAGTAGTGAAGTCAGAGGTAAACTGGGTGCCATTATCTGTACTAATGACATCAGGCACAAGGGTTGTGTACAGTGGTCCTCAGCACAATGAGGCCCTGCATTCTCAAGGTGCTCCATAAAGGTCAATTGATAATCATCAAAACCTAGCAATACCTTGTGCTGCCGTTTCTTTTCCAGCTTATTGAGCTCTTTTAAGTCATTTGCTCTGATGCTAACAGCAAATGATGGCAGAATAGATCACACTCTCCACAACAGACTTTTTCATTAACAGACTGGAGTTAATGAACAATAACACAAGAAATCAACATCCAAACAGTTCCAAATTTTACCACAGTTATTAAGTTTTCATAAATATATCAAAGTACTATAATTCAGCAGGACATCAATAGCTTTTGCAAGGTACTCTTAAGTATTAATGCATGAAATTTTTGAAATGAACGTGAAATGAAACCTTAAATCTTTTAACAGTTAGGCAGCATAGTTCATACTTAGCTTGACTCTTTTCCTTCTGATGTGTGTTATTTGTAGTATCTATTGTTATTTAGTTAGTTTTAACTGACAGACAAGCAATAATCAGCAAGCAGCAGCATCACAAAGTACATCTCACCCAGTCCAGAGCCTTATTTCCAATGACAACAAATAGTTTAAAGATTTGAATTATGGAGGCAGTACCCAGTCAGACTAGCGAATGTGCAAAGGATGAGGTCTACGCTATGATTAACTGATGGATTAATAGTAGTGCTCACATTGAAAGTGACAAAAACATAAAGAGCGATCAGAGTGATTCATTTTTTGCGATGGAGCAGTTCTAAGAGAAATATGCTCATATGGTGAATAGTAGGATTTTAGCCTCTTTTATCAACAAGATCCTACCAATTTTGCATGTACAGTAGGGTTTTTGTTTCTTGTTTCTTTTTGTCTTACAAGCAGTCATTTAGCATGATGCTGAAAAAATGGCAAGCTGATCATTGCACTGTATGACTGCCCTCTAGGTCAGCTGACAGCCTTGACTAATATAACTGCATATGGGCAAGATAACTGCATATGCCCCAGCTGTCACATATGGATTTAATAAAAAAATAAAAGCTTATTAAATTGTTCAATGTAATCATTTTCCATACTAGAAATACACATAAAAACAAAACTTTTGATCAATTAAAGAGAGAATGTTCTCTACAAAGCACAATTTTGGTCCTCATCTGTGAGTATCATTCATAGAAGGGTGCTAACATTAGCCCACATTGCTTTCATCACGTTCATCTCTTATCCACCAAAAGGGGGATTCCAACAGTCAGGGAATTACCTGTAGGCAGTTGTAGCCTGTTAAGTGTTGCTGTTTGTTTAATTTTGTACCTATTGTTTTAGTCACCAGGAAACAATGGGAAACAAACCAAGGCAAACTGCCAATGTTGCTAATGCTATATCCATATAAATGCACATACATAGGTCTAATTATTTTTTTATATATCGGATTTGTGACATTTTTCATAAATGCTATGGTCTTATTGTTCAAATCATAGGCTTCTGCCAAACGTTTAGATATGAGCTCTGTGGCACCACCTGGCCTGGACATTCTTAGCCCTGGATGATTCTCTTATAGACATGATCTGTTTTTCACCCAAGAAAGAAGAAATTTCCATTATCTGAGCTATATGGACTATCTTACCCTTGAAGAAGGGGGAAGTTTTGCAATTTCCGAGCCTCAGTAGATGCAACTCAAGCAAGACTGTATGAACAATCAACGAGAGGAGTTGTATGAAACTGGGTCTCATCCATATTTTAATGACGGTTCTGATACTATTTTAAACTGTTCCAGAAAACAATGGGCATAAGGCCATTTTTTGGAAGCAAGAGGGGACAGAATTTTCAAGATTTGGTAGCTTGCAGTGGGCAATATGACTCTGAAACACACCATGAAACAGGTAGACAAAAAGGTTCTTGTAAGTTCTTGTAAGTCTTGAAAATTTTGTGAATATCAGACAATATTATTCATGATGACACATTAACAATAAATTGCTCAAAACTAATAAAAATTATAATTAATTAATAAAATTAATCGCATGAAATACTAAGGCCAGCTAAATTGTAATAGAAGCACCTAAGCAGGACTCCTTCAGCTCTGTGTCTGCTGCTGTTACAGTGGCCCAGAGATGTACACCATACATATGCACTACTCTCTGTCACTGAAGTTAAACCTGATTCTCCACCACTTACTCATGAGGAAAGGCTAGGGAAATATGTTAGGCTGTTGCCGAGTGTTGACAGTGACAGACAGCATCTGTCCATGCCTCAGGGCAGTTGAATATTTTTCTAGCTTTAAAATGTCTCTAGTGTCTTCTGTGTATTTTATGTCATAATGTAGATTTTTGAGGATTTTTTTGAGGAATCGGTAATCATGTAAGTGAAATTCCCCTTAAGTTAGCTGGTATTATTGTATGGCTCATAGAGTAGTTACTTGAGAGCATTTAGTACAGTAAATATTCAATATTTAGTTGATATTCTAACAGTTCTTTGTTGCGCACTCCAAACAAGTACAACACCTTTAGGTGCTAGTACTACTGCTGCAACACGGTGGATCATACAGTATCTTCTGAAGTAGTTAATTATGCAATAAGTCGTGTGTATATGGCACTTTATTATTAATGGTTATTGCATTACTTTATATGCAACAATTTTTTACAATAAATTGTGCTTTGCTTGGGAGTTGAAGAAAATGATATATTTTATGATTATTCTAACAATATTTCATTATGCTGTTTTGCTATAGCACTGCAGTTATGATAACAACTCTTATTACGTTAATACATTCCTTAAATATTATATTAGTTTAATGCATTTAACCTTTAGTAAAGGCTTGAAAACTTGGTTGTAATTATTGACAACCTTTAGATAAGGGGTATAAAACTGGTTTCAGAAAGGGCTAACTGAAACCTGGCTACTGGTTTCCTTTCAAAACAAGCAGTAGCACACCAGCCTCCAATGATATCATCAATTCATCATTATATGTGAATTATGTGATGTAGATTTATTATATATTATAGAGGAATTGATTATATCACATGTATAT
>JAUZNJ010031453.1:0-14215 GCA_034780135.1 Jordanella pulchra | reverse complement strand
CGTGCTGCCTGGTCTGAGGACACTTTCAGTTTCTGTATTTTGGATTATTTTCTTCATTAAAGAAACATCTCTACTCACCTCTTCCTGGTTCCTGCCTCTGCCTCACCAACACCAGAAACAACCGCTTCCTGACAAAATCTCACTGTCTGACCATTATTTCATCTTCAACTTGATATTGCATTTCTACAAATGGATATTTCCTAACCTCTTTAAAAGGAGGAATAATGGGACCCCTTTAAATACTACCCTACTCTACTCTTAAATAAAATCTTAACATTCATATTAAAACTAAGATGTTTTTCCTTACCTCGCATTAACTTATCTAGGTATATTTATCTGGTGTGAAAGGGCCTACAGATAAATTGAATTATACCAGTAAACAAAATCACCATTTTATAACAAATTCTTTGTTGTTGTTTTTTGTTTGCTATATATATATATTTTTTTTTCATAGGGTGCCTTTCTCCAATATTAACATTTGTTTAATGTTTTGAAAAATTTAGCAAAGAGCGAAGATTTCTGCTTGGATGATTTTCTCTTTTTTTCTCAGGGTATGACAGATTCTGGGTGCTGTTTTCTGCCTCTTCAGAGGATGTAATTTTTTTAAATACCATTATGCCTTATACTGTCTTCTTAATTTGTCATGAATCTGGGCGTCAGCTCTGGTCTGATGATCAGATTTTTTCGACCTGCCTCTGCTACTCCACTCTCATCAGTTACACCTGTTCTTTTACCTTTTAAAAGCTCTTTCAGATCATAGACTGATGCCAGGTTATTGCTCGAGCCTTGTGCTGAGACGTATCCAGCTATCCTTTACCTGCCAGCCTGTCTGTTTATTAACTGCCTGTCTGACCTTGATTTCTGCCTAGCCCCTGTCGGATATTGGTTGCCTGTTTTTGACCCCTTTTCTGTCCCAGATCACGTTTACAGACTGATTAGGATTTCTCCAGTCATCTGACCTTCTGGTTTCGACCCGTGCCTTCACTACGACGCTGTCTCTGGAACTGGTACCTCCTCTCTATTTGACCTCCCAGCTCTGACCTTTCGGCTCATCCCGACCGCAAATTAAGATTGTTCCCTAGAAGGACTAGATAGTTCTCCTACCTGCTCAGCCAAAGTCAAAGTCCTCCTCCCTGGGACTGGATTGCTGGCGTGCTGGCTGGCCTGGTTCCTGTTTTTTACATCTCACTGTTTATTGTTTTTGACAGTGTAACAGTCATATGCATTATATTTACTGCTGTCTGTTTAATTAAGCTGTCTTGTATCTTTGTTTAACCAAATTTCCTGTGTCACTGATTCAATTCTCCACCTCTGTTACCCTGGTCAAAACCTCATCTTACCAAAGTAGTCTTCACTCCACTGATGGAAGTTGAAATTGATGGAAGTTGAAAACCAATTAAGAGCTGTGGTTATCTCAGATGGGCTTTTTTAAAAACCAACAAGAAGAGGCCTGCTGAGAGGGAAGAAAATAGAAGAAAGAACATCGTCATTCCATATGTTTCTGGAATCTTTGAAAAAATCAGGAGGTTTTTCAACCAGCACTTCAAACTCAGCAACACCCTGACACAAAAACTGGTTCACCCTAAAGATAAGACACCCAGAAACAAGTTTCACAATGTGGTTTAAACCGTTCAGAGTAGTGAAGACTGCACAGACCTATACTTTGGAGAGACCAAGCAACCACTATACAGGTACACGGCTCAAACACAGGAGGGCCAACTCTTCAGGACATTTAGGAACAATTTCAAGAAGATTTATCTCTCTCCTGACCCACACTTCAAAGAGGCATGTAACTGAAACCACTCCAACGAGGGACCCCCCTAATGACCATTAACACCCTCCACATGACCTCCATGGTCCTTCCAGTGGGAAAGATCGGAGCCACCTTTAGTTTTTGTTTTGTTTGTTTTGTCCCCTCCCATTCTTTTATTACACCTGCAGTATATTATTCTCAGTGCTCCTCACCATCAGTAAACTGAAGAAGCCTATTTGATGAGAGGTAAAACGTCTTCTAGAAAACTTCACATCTAGTTGCCTAAACTGAAATTTCCAAGCTTAATCAAAGCATTTTCTGGTAAATGCCAAGCATCTTGCATGTTGTTATGCTGTGAGCACAATCCCCATCTGTGGACGTTGGGTCCTCATATAATCCTCATAGAGTCGGTTTCTAAATTTTTTGTGCAGACACATGCACATTTGTGGCCTGCTAGGGGTAATTTTGCATGGTACCAGCTCTGCTCTTCCCGATCTTCCTTGCACAAAGGCAGAAGTAGCGGTCCTGCTGTGGGGTTGTTGCCCTTCTAAGGCCTCCTCCACGTCTCATAGTGTATTGGCTTATCTCCTGGTAGTGCCTCGAGTGTCTGGACACTACATTGACAGACACAACAAACCAGATTGCCACAGCTTGCATTGATGTGCCATTCTGGATGAGCGGCGTTACTTGAACCACTAGTGTGTGTTGTAGAGTCTGTCTTATGCTGACATAAGTGTGAGAGCCCCACCAACATTCAAAAGTGACCAAAACATCAGAACGGCTCCTTTGTTGAGTGTGTCTTACTTAATAATTTTTCACCTGTTGTCTATTCCATTTGCACAAATGCATGTGAAAATGATTGTCATTCAGTGTTGCTTCCTAAGTGGACAGTTT
Source organism: Jordanella pulchra (assembly GCA_034780135.1). NCBI lineage: Eukaryota > Metazoa > Chordata > Actinopteri > Cyprinodontiformes > Cyprinodontidae > Jordanella > Jordanella pulchra. The sequence continues at coordinate 11,568 of JAUZNJ010031453.1, read as the reverse complement.
GATTTCATAGAAGTTTGATTTAATTGAAGTTATATTGTGTTGTTTACATCTACCCTTTTTTATTGACCAGTGTACACTGATCCTGATCTGGTCATTTATTCTCTAAAATTTTAACAACCTCATTTCACTCTAGGAGTAATTTAGAACAAAAAAAACACGGATTAAGGTTAAAGGATTATTAAATCACACAATTGTAACACATGCAATATACTAGAAATAAGTGCAATTACATACAGACAAATTTACTAATAGATATAACAAAGTGTCTCCATCTTCTACTGCGCAGAAGTCACCACTCCACCTCTGGCATCTTTGGTCTCATTTTAATCTCAGCAGAAGTTGCTTTCTTTACTGCACCCACCATATCATTCATTCAGCAAAGAAGGGAATCTTCTTTGGACCTTCACTTGTTTGAGTTCAGTTTGTTAACCTCAGCACCCCCAACATCTGTTTGAATGTTTCACTGTTATAATGTCTAGGTTCTGTATTAAAAAAAAAAAATTGAGAACCAGAAAAGCACTCAGAAAGTGCAGACCTCCGCCAAGCAGCACGTTTATTTGTTGGTCTGTTTTCAAAATAACTTGAAATAAAATTTTGGTGATGATCCGGATAACCGTCTGGTAAGCCCCCCCCCCCCCCCGAAATGAAGTTTAACACAATCTCTATTTAACACTTTTTAACACTACTTGCAATCTCTATCATCATTTGTAAATTTTGAAACTGCTGGTCATTTTTACAGCAATCTCGTCTACTGCACCCAAATTACCAACAAGTTTCAGCCAGCAGTTTTACTTTTTTTTTTTTTTTTTTCACTTAAACTGAATTAACTCTGATTGTATGTTGCATTCACATGTGGGTATTGTTTTTGTATTTGTATAAACCACACACAAGCTGTGGATCGCACACGTTTAGCACAACCATGAAGTTTAGAGGTTTTTTTTCTTTTGCAGTTTGCCTCCCTACAACATACTAGGCGTGTACCAGTAGGCTTCACTGATAATTAACAAAGGTAGTCTCCACTTCTTAGTGACCTTAACCTATTGACTGCACTTAACCAGCCAAGCACTGCTCTGCTTAGTACCCCTATTTGTCATCTTCTGTCATTACAAGGAACTCCCTATGACAGCTCTGAGAAAGTAGTTTTTATGCTCTGCTCTTTGGGTTCACATATTAAAAACCCATAACACAAGCTACCAGGGGTAATAAACTTACAGAAAGCCAGCCATAAAAATATCTGGTACAATGTGGTAATAACTCTTAGTTAAAGAAAATAGCCTGGGAGGTGAGCTCTATAAATTCCCAAACTTGAGGAAATTCATTGAAAAAGCAAACTAAAAAGGGTGTTGCAATAGACAGAAAGGACTTGAAAGTCTTCGATGGGTTCTACTTTTCAAAATTGGGTCTATTGCACATGCTGGACATCATCGTGTTCTGTATTGGAGTCTGCGACCCAGTTGTTCAGGGTGCAGTTTGAACAAGTGAGTCCAATTCGAAAAGTCATTCATGTAGAAATATGACCTATAGCAAGAAGGGGGAAATTAGACACGCCTGAGTGCATTTTCTTCATTTTTATAGCTGTTTTTCCCCTTAAAACACTGCTCTGTAGTATTGATCTTTATATATTTTATGTAGTATGTGTTTTCAAGAAACCATATGCCATGTCACAAATTGCCTTGTAGCTTTAATTTAGAAAAATAATTGTTCTCAACATTTTTGCTCCTGAGATATTTTAGGCATCATACAATGTGTTTAAAAGCTTTTCCAATAATCAGTGATTGCTTCAATAACATCTGTGGCCCCTGGGTAAATATAATGAGCAGTAGAAAAAGTACAGGAATGACAATAGCCAGAAGTTTAGGAAAATAATGACATTTGTGTTTGTCGAACAGAATCATTAAATTTTCTGACTCAGAAGTAGTCATGGATCAACACTAATGTATGCCACATTTCCAAGTCAAACAATTTGAGAAATTCCCTTTGACAATACTTTTGACAGAAAGCCAACAATCATTAACATCTGAAGAGGAGAAATGATTGGTTAGTGGAAAACTTGCAAAATACTGTAGTGGACTGGGGAATTTGCGGACCCAAAATAGAACCAGACTACTGGGGAAAAGTTAAACAGTTTATTTAAGAGAAAGTCGGCAGCGAGGATCAGCACCAGCTGCTCATCTTTCTCCCAGAAGGATAATGAACGGACCCAGTGGAGCGTGCCGCAGTCCGTGGAGAGAGGGATGAAGCCCCCGTGCTGGACCCCTGAAGGTAAGGGATGTTTGCCTGAATCGGCGTCAAAGGGGAAGCAGAGATCAGAACCAGGTGGTCAAATGTCAGAACAGAAAACAGTCCATAATCCAGAATTAGAATAATTATGGGGGCAGAGGTCAGCAACATGAGATCAGATGTCAGAGGAGTAATCCAGAATCAGAGTAACATGGGACTCGAACAATAATCTGGAGTCAGTTTCTGGTCTGAAGCAGGGTTATAAAGGCAGATAAACAGGTGCAGCTGATGAGGGTAGATGAGAGTGGAGCAGCGAAGGGAGGTGGAGATGATCAGATCATCAGACCAGAGCTGACGCATAGAATCATGACAGATACAGAACAAAAGAAACCTAAAAAGTGCACACTTTCCTTTATTTATTGTCTATATATTTTTTCATATGTAAAGAATGCAAATGAATTAATCTGAAGTTGACTGATCTTACTGATCGATTAACGATTCATTCATAGGAGACTATTTCCTAAAAAAAACTAAACCTTTTATCAGATGAATATTTTCATTGCATTAAGGGCTCAATATGTTTTTGACAATGTGCTGAATAAGTAAAAAAGCATTACGTATCCTTTTTTTTTTTTACCAATTTAATGACTAAATTTAAAAAGTTTTTTCACATTATTAAACAAGATATATTTGTAACATAAAACAAAACAGGAATATTTAGGGCTACTATAAAGAAAGATTAATTAAATCTGTGAAACACTTATTTTTTCTATTGTACAGAGATAAAAATCTATCATTAACAGGTATGTAACTCTAACATGCTGCTTGACCTTCAAAACACAGGAGAGCAGTTGCTGCTGCTCTGTCATGACGGACAGCTGGAGTGGCCCTATTTATGTACTAATTTACAGTAAGGAGTTTATTTTAGTTTTAGATTTACCAACAGAACCCTGTACAGTTCTTCTGCATCCTAGTTGGCATTAAACATTGTAAATAATCCCAGACAGACTCTTTATTGATTCATGTTTCAATAAAGGTTCCACTGTTGCATTACTTCTACTGTAAATATCACTGAGGCTTGCTTGACAGTGAACAGCTGGGTCTTCTGGTGGACAACGGTACAGTAACATTATTTCAAAAACACACAAAAAAATATTTTAAGCATATACTATGAATTAATTCAATTTAATAAACCATTAATCAATGATTAATCATAAGTTGATCACTGATAATGAAACTGAATTTCCCTTCGGGGATCAATAAAGTGTTGTTGAATTTAATTGAATCGAATTTGTTCATATCCCTAATACATAGAAACAGACAGGAAGGTGAATTATTATTGTTTCAGAGAGGGTTAAGAGAGTTAGATATGGAAAGAAGTTGCCCTTTTCTTGAAAACTATGTAGATAACAATGAATCCCTCCACTTTCTACTTGTAAATGTAGGATGTCCTACAGTTCACTCACAGGGAGCTTTGCTCCTCAGAGGATGCTGTCTCTTTAGCACTCATGGCCACATTTTACAAAATCTGCAGCATTCCAACAACTTCTTGGGATGCTATTTGTGAACTTCTCTTCAGCCTTCAACACCATCCTTATTGAAGCCCCACAATCTGGGCTATCTACACTGCTTTGCCATTGGATTAGTGACTTCCTCACCAACAGGCGCCAAGTGATGAGATCAGGAAAACTTACATCTGCTCCACCGATCCTCCTAGCACTAGGGTTACACCTCTCTCACTTCCCATATAATGAAGAAGGCCCGAACAATGTTTCTTTTTTCTCAGAACGTTGAAATGGCCTTAAATCTTTATTATCTATACTCACTCTATACTCACAAACTATTACAGGACCACAGCTTTTTCTCAGTGTGACAGTGTGGTATGGGGGCTGCATGGCTCAGAGGAGGAAGGACTTAATACATGGGGTGAGGACACCACAGGGGATTGTGGGATGTCCTCTACTGGATCTGGACTCAGCTTATGCTGCATGACTTTAGAAAATAGACAGGCCCATTTCTACAGATTCTACCTACCCAGGCAATACACTGTTTGTCTCACTTCCCTTCAGAAAGTGATTCAGGAACAGTGCGTCAAAATCAAATAGACTCAGGAACAGTTTATTTCCCAAAGCTGTGAAGGTAATTGTCCACCTGCACATAAAAACTAAACATCCCATGTACATACGTTTTCTTTTTTTCATGTTTTTTTTACTCTCCTCTAAATATTGTGATTGATTTATTTTCTGTAAGAGATTTTAAATTATGACTATGTAATATTCATGCTTTTTGAGTCATAGTCTCTGAAAAATTTAATTATGATGACATACAGTCAGTAAGAACTCCTGATTCTCAGTTCTTGACAGAGATAACATAGAGGCAGTTGTGATTAGCACACACATTTAGTGGAAGAAAAATGCTGATTTACCACAAATGGTGGACCTTATTTTTCATCCTCACAAACAACAGTAGTGATTGGTTAGACTTTGAGGCTCATCAACATGATGATGAATACAGAGCTGAGACAGCAAGTCCAGCTCTGGTCCTTCATCACTGACAACATAACTGCCTGTCTGCCGGTAATAGCGGTAATGACAAAACAGCTCTGCCGCAGATGTGTTCTTTCTCACTCAATGGAAAGCACAAGTTTGGGAGAGTGTGGATGAGTTTTGTTGTGCATAATCATCCATTTCCATGACTTTGTGATGGTGTATGCTGCTTTTTGCATTGGGTGACAAAGGTTATACTTCTTTAAGAAGTCCATCTATTGTGACCTTCTAGTTAATGAAGGCAGAGAGGCTTGAAGCACACAAGAGGACTCTTGTCCACCAACATGTACAAACAGGAGCAGGAAGTGTTGAACTAACAGGACTGCTCTCCAAAATTCCTTTCTACTGTCCTCAGTTTACTACCAAAAAGTAGCCAAGAGATTAAATCATGTTGAGAGGATGCATTGTTTGCCTGCTAGAAACTCTGTTGTAATTTAATATAGTCTCGGGATAAACTACTGGATTTCTTTTGAGATGAAAATGTATGAACAAAAAACAGTGTAGTAAAAGGGTCTATTTCTAAAACACACAAGATGCCTTTTGGTTTGAATGCATTAAAGACCAACAATTACTCATACATAACAGCCCTCTTCTTAGTTTCACAATTATGATAGCCGATTTGGAAAAGAAATCCATCATTCTAATGTATACAAACATTACTCTGACAGTAATGGATGATTCTTTTTTTTCCAAGTAGCAGGTGGTGTAATCCAGGTGTAGATTTTGTTTTGAAAACAAAAACTCAGAGGTCACCCTCCTAAAGAATAAAAAAAACTTAATAAATGATCAAGGTCTCTGGTTATACTGAGATTCTGTAGATACTCTGTCAAGTGTTAATAGTTTTTTTCACCCTAGCAATAAAACCAGAGCCGCAGATTAGCTCCAAGGTTACATGAGATACATTGTTATTCATAAAAGACACGTATTGCATATAAAATATTAATTAATGAAAGCTAGACGGGCATACTTAACTTCTGTAGTAGAATTCTGAAAAGGAACAGAATTGCTCCCAAACTAAGTTTAACAAAATAACAATAAAGTAGAGGAGGTTTGCAAACCACTTAAAAAGTGTAACAGAAATAAAACTAGGCTAGTAAAAGTAAAAAATCACGTAAAGCAGCTTCGCATCCATGACACAGCGGGCTGTAGGTTCATCACTCTGTAAGAAATATTTGTAAATTCACAGTATTAAGAACTGGCAACATTTTAGAGTAATTTACAATAGAGAATCATTTAGAAAAAAAGATCTGTAAAAAAAATGGATACGTTTTTTTTTTTGTTTTCTTTTTCCGTTTTTTTTTTTTACAGAAAAAAATTAATTCAATACAATTCAAGTATACTTTATTGATCTGCAAAGGGAAATTCAGTTTAGGTACAGCCTCTTCGTGGGATGCGGTGTCCAAAGCTTTGCTGCCGTAAGAAACAGAAAACAGAAAAGATTCTGGTAGAACATTTCCAGTACATTTTCTGTCTTTTTACAGATTTTTTTTTTTTTTTGCAGTGCAGGTATGGCCTATTCCTCAATGGACACATTGCTGGACTCTTCTGCCCTCATTGGCATTATAAAGCTCCGTTAATATCATCTTTCGGCACAAGTTCTGCTCCCCCTTATAATCTGCCATGACTGCAAAGAGGTCTCGCCTCCTTAAATCCCATCTTTCTTTTAATTCCTAGCTTCCGCAATAACTCCTATCTACTACTAATGCAGGGTTACCCTCCTATCTTATGACTGTTCTCCTCTTCTAATATCATACCCATCCTCTGAACTGTTCACTAACATTGAGCGTTACTGGGTCATGATTTTCACATCAAAAAAAGACCATTGTAAGCATTAAAACATGTAATAAGAAAATGAAAACTCAAAAAAGATTTTTTGATTTTTTAACGTTGGGCTTTTGTACAGTAGTTCGGGGTGCAGTTGCTCTTCTGGAAGCATTGGCACACTGAACAAAGAGCAACATTTCCGTATCAAAAACCACTGTTGGGTGTACTACTACAAGATTATGCCTTCACATAAATGTATCCTAGGTGAAAAAACTCCCTGTTGTGACTAGACAAGTGAAATGACTGTTGAGAGGAAAATCTCATGAGACAAATATATGGATAAATAACCTGAGTTGTGATGTCCAAAGAAAGTGATGTTATAGATGCAAGAAGCTATTATATTAAAATAAATGGTGCATGGCTGAAGGGGGCTTCATTATCATGTCCAGAATGACGCAGATTATCACAGATGAAAGAATGTTCAATTCAAGTCATAAAATGCAGTTTCTCACCAGAAATGATCAATTTTTTTGACAGTTGGCTGTTATGTGCATCAAATTTGTACTGTTGCCTGATCATGCTTGTAAAACAACAAACACACATCATTTAATTTGCTCTTTCCACTACTGCCATTTAAGAGTTCACTGTAATGCTTGTTTGCTGCATTCATTCAGTAGAAAGCTACATCCCCGCTTGGGTTGTTTGTAAAATGTAAATGTTTGCAAGGCTGTTTAAGAATTACGTTAAAAAACACCAAACATTTGAGAGCTATATTTTTCTGATTCAAACTGAGGGTTTTGTAGGCATTAAGCTTTGCATGGTCAGCTTTGCAAAAGTGCTAAGTAATTGTAATTTAGCAGATCAGGATTAAGGTTGAAGAGAAGTTCACAGCAAGGTTTGATTGTAAAACATCTTCCCAAGCCCTGAAAAACCAACACAAAAATGTTCAATCATCATCCAAAAATGGCACAACTGTAAACTTATCAAACATGTCCACCTAACCTGAAAATATAGGCAAGAAGAACATTAATCACAGACAGGGAACCAAGAGTAGAATGAACAGATTTATGCCAACAAAATTTCAGAGAAAGACTATCTGTGTGAGACAGGAAGGGTCATCTAAATAATGTGTATCAGAGGTAAACATTATTTTTATAACTTGAAATAAAAGCATGCTAAATACTTTATAAAATGATCTTTTAATATCACCACTACCGAAATATATTTTCTCAATCCTAAACTCTGAACAGAAGTTATGTGTTACATAACTCAAATCTAACTTTAAAGATTCAGGGCCTCTTTCCTGTCATCAACTAATCTGTGCAGTTCTTTTAGCTATATTACAGCTATTTCAACCATATTGCTAGGACTAGCATGGTTAAATCAGATATTTCAGACAACTAATGACTTAAATCAGGTTTGCTTGCTGGCTAAGTACACTTTTTATTGTTACCCCACTCCATTCACACAGAGCATGAAAGTAGAGGACAAAAAACATTTGCAGCCTCAGCTACTAATGTACTGAGAACTATCCATCCGTTTGAAAATTAATATTGTGAGGTTAGGACATAATTAAGGTCAGGGTTAGGAAGGGGATTCCACAGCACCAAACCAGTACTGATAGTATATAATGCTGTTTGCTCAGATAGGATTTATAAATCTTGAGGTGTGTGTGTTTGGGTGTGCTTGTTTCTATTACTACTACTACTACTTCTATTACTGATTCTGGCATATTTACTAACCTTCTGAGGACCACCAGGCCTTGTGGAGACCAAATCCTGGTCCTAATGTGGTGGATCCCCGTTTTTAATGATAGGGGTCAAGTTAGAGGTATGGTGTGAACTAACTAAGGTTAAGTTTAGGGTTGGAAATATACTGATAATGGTTGGGGTTAGGTTAAAAGTCAAGGTTGGGCATAAATACAGTAACTGAAATAAATGTAAGTCAATTTAACGTCTTAATATGGATAGAAAAAAATAGTGTGTGAAGGGGTGTGCAAAATATAATTAAAATATTATTCAGTTAAAACAATTAACTATGAAAGTGCAATGTGACAAATTCTATGTCATACATATACAATAGTCTTTGTTCTGAGAATGTCTTAATAAAATAGACATATTTTTAATGTAAGTTTCTTTGAAAGATTTTTATGCATAATTGTAAAGTTCTAAAGTAATACCTCAGGAGAAATACCTTAGGTTTTCTGGACTTAACTGGGTTTTCACTGTGGCAAACTCAGTTTGGGAACTGACCTAATTTATATATCCCTTTGTTTCTAAGCCCTTGCTCTTGTCACAGTCTGTAGCCTTTATTATCACTATCTATAGTAGTTCATGACTATTTATCTTAGTAGGTTGGTGATCTCAGCAAGTGTTATGCAGCAGGCCAGGGTGCATCTGAGGCCCAAAAGCTGATTCTAAAGTCGCTCTGTGCTAGCAGATTCTTTATGTTTGGGGTCTGGATGGACCCAACATAGACTATATACTGTTAGGTCCAACCAAACCACAGATCGCACAGATGCTTTATGACTCAGCTCAGACAACTGCTCCCTTTTTAACCCACCAGCAATTAGCTTAAATGGTGAAACCAAACGAGCTCTGGGCCTCACTGGTTCTTAAATACTTGAAGAAAAGTGTTATTTAGGGTCCAATTTAAAAAAAAAAATCAGGTGGAAGAATCAGCAGGTTGTTGTGGAATATTTTTTTCCGTACTGTGCTTTTAGTTAACCTAAATTAAATTATGTCTGCTTAAGAAAATGTTTCTTATAAAATGCATTATGCTTTCCTGCTTTTAGTAAGCAACAGCTCCTCCAGCATATGCAGAACAAGATATGTAAACATAGAGGTATGACTGCTTAAGCGGGAAAGGTAATGATACCAACATGGCCATACTGCATACAGTTAAACAGCCTCAAAGGAAAAAAACAGATGAAAAGGTACCGGATGTGGCAAAAGGACAAAACTGAGATTCGCAGCTTTACCCTGTGCAGCTATAGCATGCTTAGGAACTGACAGGCAAATGAATAAAGTAAATCATGTGTCTCTCCATTTTAAAGGTAATAAAAACAAAAAACAGTCAATAATTCAACATTAGTTTTGTGGGAACGACATGACCCGAGAGTTACTGGAAAAACATAACGTTTATTTTGAAAAGAAAAGTTTTTAAAACTGGATAAAAGCGAGTGTGCTTCTTCTTTCTTTTCTATAATATCGATTTCCCATCCATTTTGTATCACATGACAAAAGTTATGCATGTGGGTATAACAAAGAATTTGACATTTACTGGTGGTCAGCACAAAAACCACCTTATGTATGAGAAATCTCTGAGCTAGGAGCTTAAACTGTTATGTTAAACTGTTAAAGTGTGCCGCTGTCAATCTCACCTGAGACTGCACCCAGCCCTTAAAGTGCAATTGAAACTGTTGGCCATGCTAACTTAATTCAATACGTTGTGTCTTACTATTATCAATAATTATATTATTAATGTGAAAAATATAATCATAAAAGAAAATATGAAACTTTGTTTAGGCAAGGGCGCCGCCATGTTGCAGTACTCCAAACGGTGACGTCACAGGGTTTGTTGATGCTTCAGCTTGTCATTAAATATATTGATAAAACCAGGTATATCTCACAACCGTAAAACATCTAATGAATTTGGTATGATGGAGACTAAGAGGAAAGGACACTCAAATGTGGCACTGGAGTGATGAAAGTTGTACTTTAATGTGTGCCCATTCAAAAACACCAGGAAAAGTAAGTCTGGTTCTGATTTGGGCAAACCGTAGCTCCTACCTCCTGTTGCTAGCCCCTAATACTTCACTTCAACAGTAACACCATCTAGGTAGAAAAGGAGCTCTGAATACTTTATCTGTGCAGCCATATCCCTTTTGGAAGCCATTAGGGGAAAAAGGAAGATAAGAGTCAAAACAGACTTGAGAAAAAGAACAACAAAAATAAAAAGGCAAATGTAGCAAACAACGGAAACTCTCATTACAAAGTCAAAATATGAAGGTGTGTATATTTGCATGTGCCACACAGAGTACAGGTACACATGAGATGGGCTGTGCCTGTTTGCTCTGTCAGTCAATGGATTGTGGGCATAGCTCCTAAGCAGGGGACAGGAAAATCAGGAGTTCAGACGATCCTAAATGATACATAAGCTATTAATAAAAAGCATCCTGCTTCCTTTTCCTACCTCCTTCCCTACTGCCATCGCTAAGCAGACAGTGATTATCATGGCCATTTGACTTGTGCCCAAGCCTTCACTTAGACTCAAACAACACACATCCTTGCTGTGCCAGCTGCCAAAAGGCCAATTGGTAAAGGTACCAGATGTCAGTTTCACAAAGCAGGTTTAACAAACTCAGAAATAAATTCTCAACTCTGAATTGATTTAGCCTCAGGTTGGAAACTATTTGTTTTCAGTTTCATTATGGCTGGGGTAAGTTAGTTTAACCAACTCTGAGTAGGTTTACTCAGAGTTAAGCGTGTGTGTAACAAGTATAAAAATCCGTCATCAGTCTCTGAAAAGACAAGTCACCATGACAACAGGCAAGAGGAAGTCTGCCTTTTTCAAAACACTGGAACCAGAGATTTCAATGCAGGACTTCAAAAGATACTGGAGAATGTGTTTAAAAGAAAGAGCAACAGTTGAATAGCTGCAAAGGAGATGGCATATGAGAAGATGCCTGCTGGAGTTAATGCATAAGTTTATAAACTGTCAGTTATGGCAGGCCATTTTGACAGACAATTTTACCAAAAGGTGCTCTCCTCTCTGTTATTCCATGTGTAGATCACTAATATAGCATGCTTCCTGGTCAAATCACATTCCCAGTCAGAAATGTAATAATAGATATCTTAAATTACATTTTTCACAACAGAAACTTAATTTCAGAATGTCAAAAAATAAAATAGTACTAGTAAGAAATTTTTAGATACCTACAAATGCTTGAAAATATATTTCTTACCGTATTTTCACGACCATAAGGCGCATACAAAAGTCTTTTTTTTCTCTCAAAATGTGAGGCGCGCCCTTTAGG
>JAUZNJ010031452.1:0-14215 GCA_034780135.1 Jordanella pulchra | reverse complement strand
CAATCGGAACCATACCAGGTACCATCCGAACCCGAACTAAATTCCCCTCAGTGGATCTCCTGGCTAACCGAACTCTCCACCCACAGAACTCTGTGGATCCCGCTTTGGACCTGAACCGGAACCAGAACCAGAACTATCAGTGTCTATTTCAAATAAACTTGTGAACTTTTTCCCTTTGTCCGAGTGGTGTTCTGCATGTGGGTTAGAGCTCTGAAACCCACCATGACAACTGCATGCCAGAGCTTCATTCCTGTGCCTTACCAGTATGATAAAGTTAATGGTAAAATTTCTCTTTGTGAAGCAAAGAAATCTTTATGTTTAGTCTATAATGATCTGCTTCTTTTTATCTGGCTCTTAGTAGCTAGTCTGACCTCTTTTCTCTTCTTCATCATCCTCTAAATCCTCCTGAATTTCCATTTCTGCGCCATTCTCACTGTATGGTGCAAATGTGATTTGGGCACATCTAGCTACATCCATTAATATATTAGTGGCTGTATCCACCTCTGGGCTTTCAAGCTTTTTTCCCACTCAGTTTCTGTGCACCACCCTTGAGTTTTTGTGGTCTATTATCAATTTCCACAGGCAGGAATGCAGTGACCTTTCCCACTGCAGTCACCTTAAATTACTTCCTTTGATCAAGTTGATCAATTGTGAGGAGAAGGACAGTAGGAGGATTTATAAACACAAAAACAGAAGAAAAGATTGGCCACGTTTTTGTGATGCTTTAATTCAGTGGCAGTTGCTGGTCTCTGAAATAGGGGAGTCTCGATGGGGTTATTTAAATCCAAACGTAATGTTTTGCATTAACAAATTTTAAAACACATAAAAGCAAATTGTCTTCTCTCCGTTACCAACTAACTGTATTTTCCATCGATTTAACGAGTTTCTTCTCAATGGCCAGTAAAGTAGAGTTTTAAACTCCAGAAACCACAGAAAGGATTTGACACAAGACCACTGTTCTGGTTGAATGATAGTTTTTTTCCTCTCCAACATTAGACAAACATTTGCACAATTAAATTACATATTAAAATGTTATTATAGTTAATTAAATTTAACAACAAAATGCAGGGCATGAATTGGAAGAAAAACTTTTTATCTATTTATTTTTTTACTGTTTCTAAACAAAAATCCTCTATGAGGTTGATCCACTTTTATGCCTCAGTTATGGTTCTCCCTTTTTTAGGGTATGTCTTTAACAGATTTGTACATCTACACACAACTTGACTGTTTGCTCACTCTTTTCAATGTAGTTTAAAATTTGTTAGATTGGATGGAGGGTTTCTGTAAACAGTGTCTTCTAACTCTTTGAATTGATCTTCATAGAACTACTATATGGTCCTAACTTGACTGAACTCCTGAACCTGACTGAACTATTATAATGTATAAATATGCATTAATAGGTTTCTCTGTGTTGAGCGCTACAGTATGTCTTCAATTCTGAACGGTTCCCTTCTCTGTAAAGAAAAGGCCTTTTCAACATTATGCTGTGTTGATGTTTCAGTTTAATGTACAGTATTAGTCTTTTGCCACATATTGCATTTTGGATGTAGACAAAACGGTTAAGGTTTCATGTGAGTGTAACACCTTATTCAGCATTACTGCTTCTGAACATGATTGGTAAGAAAACTTCAAACCAATCTATCATACAGGCTCGAAAGATTTGAAAAATATCTAACTTCATATTTGAATAAACAAGGAGAAGACTTTGTTATTAGCTCACTTATTATGAAGTGTTGTTTTTTTTTTTGAGAGAGAATGAAATGTTTATCAGGTTAGTTTTACGTTTTCTTCTGCATAGAGACTGCTGTTAATTCTTTAAGTTGAAAGAAAAATACCACTGCATGCCTCTTGCTTAACTTGAGCATGCTTCCCATAAAGCAGATAAGTGGATACAGCTCTGCAGCCTTTTTTCTCCTCCCTCTGCTGTTCAATTGAGTAATGCCCTTGTGACCGGAAAGCTAACCACCCAGGTAACAAACTGAATGAGCGTATTTGAGTGTATTCTTTAAAGCTCAGATGAAAAAGTTAAACCTTCACCAGAAAGCCAATCAAGGCATACCCTTCCCTGCTACGTGGACTATGGCGCCCACCAGGCACCAAGGAAATATTCAAAATGCAGCTCTTGAATTAGATTAGAAAAAAAATATTTTAATGTATTTTACAATGATCCCTGGTGAGTCTCATTTAATTTAAGTAGTGTCGATTGCAAATACATAAGACAAGCTACCTCTATTTTAATACATGCACAAGAGCAAAACGAGCCGTTTTAATTCATACACAAAAAAATGTGCTTGATAAAGTCTGACTCATTAAAAGTGGTGCATGTAGATTGAGCTGGATTTTGTATTTCTGTGTTAAAAATTGCAATGTAATGATTTGCGTACTTTAATGTGTAAATAATATCAGTTGATATCTTAATCAGTTCTCATGGTTTGTAGGTAATCTCATTAATAGGTATCTCAAATAATAATTACTTTGATAAATCACACTATATTCAGAAGGAAAGTGACTCTTCTTACGTATGTATGGAAGATGACGAGCACGACAATATAATAAATCTTCTACCATCTACCTTCTATCATCTACAAACTAAATAATAGAATGTCATTAATTTCTTAAAACTTAAAATGCAGAACTGGTTTAAGAAATATACTAAGAAAGAACTCTAAGAGCCAAACCTCCACCATATAGCAAATTTTGGCCCAAATTGTGACTGAAGGTGCGTTCACACTGAATGCATTCTGGGCGTCAAAGCATCCGATTTACATGCAAGGTCTTATTGCTTGCAGTGTCAAGCAGCAAAGAGAGGTCCTGCAGCCCATCCCAACATTAGGAGTGTTGCAATCTAAGTATCTGTGCATCAGAACGTCAGATGTCATTCATGTCCCTGCCATGAAGCACACTATAAATTTATGTACACTGTCACACATCCATCAGAGTCAAGGGGCTAGACTTCCACAGCAACCTTGACATCTGATTGGGTACTTTTCTATGCACTAGATAAGGCATCAGCAGAATCAAAATTAGCCTCGCACACTGACTAACACCACCTAATCTTCTCTCAATAACTTTTTAGAGACCAAATTATGGATATAGGCTATGGAATTGCTCACCCAATATGCTGTAAATAAATTGCAACATGTTAAAAAACTTATTCAAAAATCTTCCAGCAAAAATGCTCCTTAGACTTTGTAAAATGTTGTATAAGTACAGCCCTTTTACTAAATCTTTTGTTCATTTAAGGTCATTTTAACACTGCAATTCAATCGTTTTTTTATGTCTGGTCATGTTTGTTTTTTGTGTGGAAACATAGCTAGTGTATCTACAGCACCAGCCTTTTTCTTTCCCATCTTTAGGATGTGCAGTGAAGTTGTTATACATAAGGTTCAGAGATTGGTTTGATGTATTTTCTTATATTTTCTTTTATTTTTCTTCTGATTTCATGGACACCACAAAATTCAATGATAGGAAATTGATGGGGATGCTGTAACAAATATAGACAATGATTTTGAATTCACCAGAAGTGGCTTATTGAAGCGGTGTAATGTAAATCAGCAAGCTACATGGTGCTGAAGAGGAGACTAAAGAGATCAATCATCTTAGAATAGAGACACTTCATGTACAATCCTGACAGGATATAATTTCACTTATCAACATAAAATATGATAGAAATGTCAGTAGATTTTCACCATAGAATAAAATGTGAGCTGATTAATTGAGATACTATGATGGTAAAAAAATAATTTAACAAAGACCATAAATATATGAGAATTAATTCAAGCACAAGATTAATCATTTAAATTGCTCTTTTAGCTTCCCCAAAATGAAAATGAAATCTAATCTGATTTCCCAGTGCTGACAAAAAAAATACTGTTTCGGATATAATTCCATTATAATATGACATGCTAATAATTTGCTATTTTGAAATGATCAAAGCTGAATTCACAACTATGTTTACTTAATTTTTAAAATAACAATAATGTATTTGTTCTTTAAATTAATAGCATGGGTTGGATCCTTTCAGATTATTATTTTTTTATCGTATTGTAGGCTTATGCCATAGAACCAAGCTGCAGCTCTCATGATAAGAAAAAGGGCAAGTAGAGTCCTATTCTCACAGGATTAGTTTAACTGAGGACCACATATGATTTATAATCTTTGCAGACAGTGTCTGTTTTGTTAAACCATTGAGAATCAGTCCTGTCAGTAATTTGTAATTAAATTTAAATTTGTCAATTAAAAATTCCCTCTTCAAATTATCTACCATCTTTTGCTGAACACAGAGGTTCTGTGAAAATACTAACCCAATGCATATAAGCACCTCTTTGATTTGGACAAAAATTAGGGTGATAAGGCATTTTCTTTTGCTAAAAATGTGTTCACACTTCACATGATGGGTGAATGATTTACATAACTTCCCATATGGAGGGCAATTCATTAGCACAGAAAGGCGAAGCGATGTGAAGGACGCGATTCTAGTGAGTTATAAGGCACGTTATGGGTGATAATGAACTTAATCTGCTAAGGATGCGAAGCAAAATTTTTATACTGTGACAGCCAATCAGTGATTAGATTTAAAAGAAAGCAGGGAAGACAAGCTTTTAAATCCAGATGTATGAAAATGATAATGACAAATAAAGTAGAGAGGTGTCAGCTTGGTCATTGCCACCAAACAGGCTTATGGGTACACAATGGGCTTCCATTTTCACCCATTATTGTCAATATCTATTTTGAGGAAGTTGGGAGCAGAGCTCTCAGCATGTACAAGATTTCTGAGAAATTAAGAAGCATTTTATCGAAACAAACATATCAGTGAATTTCAAACACAACAACACACTCAGATAAAAACTGGTTAATCCTACAGTCAGAACACAGAACAATTCAACTGTACAGCAACAGCTCATGAACAAAGGACACAGCTTTGAAGACTAAAATGTTTAGAATTTGGACAGAGGATAGATGGTTTAAAAGAGGGGTGAAGGGAGCCATCTTTATTAAAAAGAAAAAAAAATCTCTATACAGAGAAAAAGGACTGCGGTTTCAGCTTCCAAACATTTACAATTCAGTCATGAAAGCCATTCCAAAGAAATAAGAACTCCCATCATTATTCAAAAGATCAATCACATAGCCCATGCACAATAAAAAACTCCAATGATCCAGAAGAACGAGTGGTTACTATTTGAGTTGCATCTGACTGAACGTGTGCAGGAGGACGTACCTCCATGTTGCTTAAATACATGAGCGTTCCAACCACAGATTGCCCTAGTGTGAGTAGACAGAGTGTCGTAACCTCTTCAAAAAACTGAGCAAAAGTCCACCTGCCTTCCAATTTAAACATGTTTTGTGATAAAGTAGTGGATGCACAAAAGAGGTTTGTAGGTGGCTTTAAAAAAGGCAGTTTTATTAAAGCCTTAGAAGAACTGTTAAATCATTCATAATTTTTCATCCTCCCTTAGCTTGAGCTGAGACACCAGCCAGCCGAAACTGCCTCTTCCCTGGTGCTCTCTACCCAGTGGACTTTTCATATCTCCTGCTCTCCTCTAAACTCATTCTGTTAGCCTCCAGAACTAGCTCCAAGCAGCCACTCCCTTTCCCTTCCTTTTGGGCTCGCTCTGCCCGATGGACTGCTCCAATCAGCGGCTGTTCTCTTCCGATCTCCTGCTGTTGTTCCTAAGCTCCAGAGGGGTGCACAGCTGGCTGCATTGTTCAGGTTCTGGTGCTCTCTCTGCTAGGGTACCTGCTCTGATTTCTCGCAGCTCTTCTCTGAGCTCCAGAATACCTTTTGACCTTACCCTAAGCTCTGTAGAAACTCTGGAGGATCTGCTGCATCCAAAGACACTGATGGCTCTGTCTGCTTTCCAAAAAGAACTGAGGACCGCAACTTGCTCTGTAAAATCCAGGTCTGCCATGTTGAAGTCAGACTAAGCCAGTAAGTTTTATTATACAGTGAAGCCTTTAGCCAGCCATGCGAATTGCTGTGGCTCATTAGGTAAATTTCTGGAAAAATGTAAAAGCCTGCAAAATCGTAAGAAAATTCCCTGGATTTTCATGTGTTATGGCATTATGAACAGAGGGAATGATGTCAGATACAAACGGTGAACCTGGGGTGACCATTTCTAAAAAATCAAAAACAAAAATTGGAGAACTACAATGCAGTCAGTGCTTTTGCAGTCCCGGGCAAATTAGGACATTTGGTGGTGGATCACATCATTGCACAGTGTTGTGCAATTCTTCTGTTTGTAGCCTGATCTTATACAGCTAGGAGTAGCATACAGCCCTGAATAGATGTTAAGATATACACAGCACATTAACATCATATCCAGCTCTAGAATATATCTGTAAATGTCGGCACAATCTGAGGCTGCATTTATCCCATGCAAATGTGGCACATAAAAACCATACACATGGGGGGAATTTATTTATTACATGAGGTCCCCAGATAATTATTATCCTTTGTGAATAGGACTCAAGATAAACACAGACAACATGACCAAAGCTTTACCAATTGTGAATATAATTTTCAAATGCATTACTGTAATTATCTTTACCTATTCAACAACTATTACCATGCTGCTTTAAAACAAAAAATAATACTATAATAAAACTTTGAAAAGCCTTAAAAATAGCCACAGTTAAACTAAAGTGCTTAACATAGCTACAAATATAAAATACAGACCTACATTTAAAGAGCAAGAATATATAAATAAGTCATAAGAACAGCAAAAAAAGAAAGCAATGCTAAAACAAATTTAAAACAAATAAGGTCAAATTAAGTCTTATTAAACTTAAAAGCTACAGAATAAAAATAGGCTTCAAGCCCAATTTTAAAAGAAGTCTGGGAGCTGCAAAAATAGAACAACATTTTTAGTGAAGCGGTGCACTGGGTGGAACCGGTCTGACTCACTATAGTTTCTGGGATCAGCAACATAACTGGCAAGGCAGGGCAAAGCTGTTCAGCTGACAGTAGGCAAGTAAGGATGAAGAAGGCCAGAGAGGTAATATACGCCAAGGTCTTTCAAACTCATAAATATAATCATAATCAAAATAATAATTCTGAAATGAGCTTAAAACTGCATATAGAAAAACACATGCAGCCAGTGGGATTAGGCAAGGATGGAGGTGATGTGATCTGTTTTTGGAGGACCAACTAAAAGATGTGCATCAGCATTTTGAGTTAACTGCAGTTACACAGAGCCCATTGATTAAAGTAATCTAAGCGGGATTAAATAAAAGCTTGGCTTACTGTTTCAAACAGATGCCTTGGTAAAATGGTTTAATTTTTTCCAACCTTTTAAATTATTAACAGCGGGATCATACAACTGCTTTGATTTTACTATGTAATTTAAAATTACTGCTCCACTTAAAATCTAAACATTACACTTGTTTTGAAATGTGTCAGGGGCCAAAATCAGTGTCACAGTGCCATGTTTATCTTAATTTTTTAAAATAAAGCTTTTGTCTAAAATAGAGTTTTAAAATCTATCTTTTTAAATAAGTAGTTGTTATATATTTATATGATTACAAACATGAAAAGAACTTTTCATTGCCAATATTACTGAGGAATAATATGTATTAGAGCCAGCTGTAAAACTGGAAACATGTTTACCTCAACATCAGGACATTCAGCAGAGTCAGTGCAAACAAATCCAAGAACTGAGCAACATCCTGTAGTTCTCTTCATGGTTCAAGATTTAGCCAGTTGAAAGGTCCAAAGGTAAGCTATGCTTGAATTATACAGCAATGATCACGCTCATGGACATCACCTTTAAGTGCTGAAGAACTCATAGTTGCTGCCATAGCAACAGCAAAGAGCTTTGACGAGCAGTACGATCAGTGATGCTGCTGGACTTCAGGGACAAACAGAAACAGGTGACAAAGAAGTCCATGTATGTCAGTGCAAGCAATTCTCTAAAGGTATTTGGTCTTAACATAAAATCAGACACAGTTGGATTTTACACAAACAAAATGCTTTCATTATTTAGTCACACATATCAAGCTAAAGCGTAATTCACAGGCACAGACTCCTGCTGTCTGCTAAACAAGGTCATAGCAGTCTGTAGTGTAACTGAGTCTAATCAAAGAGTTGGACCACTGGAAAGTCTTTGACCATGCGTAATCACATTTACTTATAAAATATTTACAACCAAATAAATACAAACAGTAAAACTCATATTACCAAACAAACAAAGCATTGTTTTTTTAGATATGTAATATATGTAAACATATCACTACTAAGGGACAATCCTGAATGTACCATAAGCTTCTATGAGAAGTTCCCCTATAAGCAAGGAATCTATTGTTGTGAGTTATTAGGTGAGTATGCTTCGTGATGCAACCTGCATTTCCAGGATGTGGTACATACACCTTCTTACTGACTCTTTATTAACTCCAAAGAGGTTACATGAGAGTAAACCAGCTGCTTGCACACAAACGCTGCTTCAGACTTTGAAGTGGTGTACAGTGTGAAAAAAGTGCAATTTGCTTTGACAGCCTCAAGCCTTAGCTGAACTAAATGTGAACTGCAGAGCTGCACCACTACAGTATGTGGTACATTACCTTTATTTTCATTTTCTACTGAGAGTTTTTACTCTGAACATGGTATTTGTGTTATGTGGAAAAACAATTGTGGGAACACAGCTGAAACTTTAAGATCCCACTGCAACACCTGAAGCATAATCTCAAATTGAGGAATGACCAGCACTGTAAGATTTATATCCTTCTGAGGAAAGTCTCCCCTAAGCAGACTAAGCAGCACTGTGAGTCAGGGAACAAGCTGCTTTATCATCTTATCGATTTGTACCCAGGCTTAACTGACTAGCTTGTTGCATTTAGTTTCATGATTGATTATTGATATCAGTGAGTCTCATCAAGCTAAAGGATTAATGAAGCCTCTTCTGTTGGCTGTTGCTCTATATGCTTTTCCTTACTTGACTTGAGAACAAGGAGAGACTGACTGTATGGTTGAGGGGGTCTGTGTAAAAACTTATATTTGTGCAAATTTGTATGTCCCCATGAATCTCAATCATACTTACTGTTGCAACTGAATCGACATAAGTTAATTTCATAGAATATTTACCAGCAAAACGATGGCTTAAAAGACCAACTTTTCTGCAGCTGGATCAAAAACAACATTGCACATCCTTTTATCTTTTCTTTTCTCCAATGTAGAGATAGTAAATGAAAAACATGAGGGCTTAACTTCTAAGCATAAGACATGATGATTCTAGATTAACTAAGGTAGTCTGAATTGCCAGCTATAAGACTGATCGTATGATGAAAGCCTGAATGTGACACTGAACGTGCACTCTTCACTATGTACATATGAGGGGGAGCTTGCTTTTTTTCCCCCATTGAATCGGGCCCAATATAAGACAGTCTGACATACAAATCACTGACTTCACATGACCCACCTTGAACAGACTGATGACACCATATTTTGTTGATTTTCCGGGAAAGCTGTTAAAGGTTTCGTGCATTAAGATAAAGCTATGCCTTCACGTTGGGTTGCAGCTTTTTGCTTCCACCCCATAAGGATGGTGTCAGCTTATTTAAGTTTCCTAAAGATCCTGAACTGCTTTCAAAGTAGGAGAAGCCAGTCAGATGAAATCAGAAGAAGTTGGAACACTCCATGGTGTGTCCACTGTGCTTGGAAAATTATGAGATGAAAGACATTTTTTTTGTTCCCTCATTGAAAGTCTGTTGGTTGTTCTGTGAAAAACTACTGTGAGCAGCTGCTAACAGCGAGAGGGTCAGACAATGATGGATTGTAATTAAGAACCTGCTGAAGTCACTCCTAGCGTATCCATTTCCAGCTCCACATTCAAGCCGAAATTATTTTGTTGTAAGAGAAATTCTAAAATAATTAGAAAAGAACCAGAGGCTGATGTGGAGCTTCAATCATAGATTGCAGTTTTCCTAAATAATAGTTTCTGTAGTTCCGAAGTCAGATGATGATCCAAAGCTAACTGTTATTAGCTTCTGCAGTCAGATGCTAACTACATGATAATAACGTGGCTCTTCGCTCTGTATTAGGGTTTTTAAAGGTTTGTGGTTTTAACAGAAAGTTCAGAGGAATTTCTGCTGTCTTTTTTATTGAGGTGGTGGGGGTTTACTTTGTTTTTCGGGCTGGAAACAAGCAGCTCTGACAACTCTGGCAGTGATCGTGGGGGTGGGGGGAGTTGCTAGATATACCTTCAATAATATAGTAGATAATTCTTGTAACAGCAATGGGGAATTTCTGTGAAAATAATGTTCATTTAAACTATTATATAATACTATTTGCACCATAGACACTAGCGAGCCACCTTTCCCCCACCATGTGTTTTCTACCAGGGCTGTTGTGATCATATTAGCCTCATCCTCCGGCTATTTATACTCCAAGTGGCTTTGACGGCCCTGCATAGGGTTGGCCCACTGTGGTACCTTTCTGTTCTTTTTTATATTTATTTATTGATTCATTTTTGATTGGGCATGAAGGGATGGTTCTTTAATGTTCTCTCTTTTTCTCTTACTCTTCCATGTATATCCACAGGTAGTCTTAAAAAATCCCCAAAAAAACATTTGAATCCTTTTGTGAATCTTTGTGTCTTTAAACATTTTGTGTATTGTTGGACGAAACAGTGCTCTACTCCAAACCACTCCCAGATGATCAAGCTCCTCACCCTATATCTAAGGGAGGCCCTGCCTTGCTTTGGAAGAGGCTAATTTCAACTGCTTGTATCTGGGATCTCTTTCTTTCGGATCTTCCATGATCCACATAACATGGCCTAAGGTGAGGATGGGAATGTAGACCTACTGATAAATCCAGAGCTTTGCCTCTTTGCTCATCTCATTTTTCACTACAACAGACTGGTGCAGCCTACGCATCATATCAGCAGCCCAACCAATCCACCTATCGATCGCCTGCTCCATTCTCTCCTTACTTGTGAACAAGACCCCAAAATTCTTTAACCCCTCTAATTGAGGCAAGAACTTTACTCCAAACTGAAAAGGGAAATCCACCCTTTTCTGGTCGGGAACCATGGCCTTGGACTTGGAGGAGCTGATTCTCACTCGGCTGCGAAGTGACCCAGTGCATGCTTAGGAAGATGATCAGGAAGCCAGCAGAACCACATTATTTGAAAAATCAAGGCTGAGATCCGCTAGTACCTGAACCTGAACCCCTTCAGCCCTTGGATGCACCAAACAATCCTGTCCATGAAGGATGTATACAGAACTGGTGATAGAAAAAGTTAAAGTAATAAAATAAGGTATCTTAAAACATGAGAAATTTGTTTTTGTTGGCAAAGATGCAAAACCTGCCACCCCTATTGAGTTTTAGATTTTGATAATCAAATATTTCATTAACATATGCTTAAGCCCCATATTTGTGCAGTTTGCATATTAAACTATGATCTGTGTATTGATGAAGGAACCCATGCAAAAAAGAGGTTTGGACAAACCTCCCACATAATTCCAAATGCAAATCACTTTTCACCTTCTTTAAAGATCTGCTCTTCCTGTACAAATAGGTTTGCGACTGTTTTAGGATGTGCAAACCTTTTAAAGATCAGGCCCAAAATTTAGAACCTAGATTCCTTTTTTTAGCCGCAAGCAGCAGACTCCTACTCAACTCACAGGGATCACAGGGATACCCAGACTGCACAAGCAAAAAATAAAACAACACAAACACAAAAAACTTGCTCAGGCCCCAACTGACAGATAACATATTTTTAATAGATTTTTGTGGCTCCAGGGGCTTTTATTCAATAGTAGCAGGACAGAAAGAAGGGCAGAGAGAGGAGAAGACATTTTGAAATTTTCCTGGGGCCATGAATTAAACTGAGAACAACTGAGGAGAGCTTGGGCCACTGAATATGTAGCGCCTGCTCTACCATTGAGCCATGAGGCACCCCTAACCCTAACGTATTCCATCTCATGCATTGTAATGACCCAAGTTAATCACAAACATTTTCTCCATCTTTCCATCTGCGCAAGAACATGTTTTATTATTTTATTTCTTTAAAGGATGATCTTGACAATAGTACATTAGACCATAGTACTATCTTATCAGGTTTTTGTTTTATTAATATTAAATCAGGTGATTGTGTTGCAATTGCTGACGCAAATTTTATTTTCTAACTGTTAAACAAGAGTATAACTGTCATCCAACGGAATCTCTCAATCTTAATGCAAACTTATTTTGCTATAAAACAATAACACCCCCCTTCTTTCTGACACAGATTAATGCAGCAATGTCATGTAAATGTTATTATTGAGTCATTTGTTTTTCGTTTTGATACACAGTCTCTATAGTAAAGTAACAATGATTAAACAAAGAACTCTGTATCCTCTCCTGACAGGTCCCCTATTAATAAAATGTCAAAATCAGCTTACTATCTGATCCATATTAAAAGTCAGAAGGGTGTATTCCAGCTGAAAGCTCATCTATGGTGGTAATTTTCAGCCTATTTTCAATTTAATACTGAGACTGATTCCAGTTAATTCATTCTGTAAAGGTATAAGGATTACCTACCTATATTCAGTTGGCAGTGTCTTGTTTACATAAACAGATTTCCAGTTGGTGGACTGCCTCTGGCTTCTGGTAAAGATTTCCATGTTTGCATTTCAGGTTTAATATGCCATTCACATAGAATAAAGACGACTTCTGTAAGAAGTAATACCAGACAACGTATTATATGTTTATTTGTGCACCTTCCTGTTGGGATAGTTACAACATTAGACCGCTTCCTAACATCTCTCAGACATCATGTACAACATGCCTATTATCCACATTCATGCTTTACTCTCTATCTCTCGTTCACACACATGCTGGCACACAGGGTGTTTGCAGTTTTAGAGATGGAAATGGAAGTGTTAGAGTACAATGCAGCTTCAGCCACTGGGAATTGGGTCTGTGCTATTTGACTGAGAATTGGATCTGGGGTAAAGTTATGATAGCAGAAGATTTTAAGGGATTACAATATTAGATAGATTGTGCATTAAATAGCACCTGTTCAATATAAAGCTGAAAGAAGGAGCAAGGGAGGTTTAGTCTGTCACAATCCTGTTCAAAAGACCAAAAACCATTTGAATGCTTGGACTGTCCACAGTACTTTAAGGAGAAAGTTTTGGTAGATTCAGATTTTGCTGGAAGCAGTAGGTAAGGAAGTAGGCAGTAACTAAGAGAAAGGCTAAAGTTAACAGATACTAATTTGAATAACTATGTAGCTTGCTGCAACACCTCCCCCCAATAATGTTTGTCAACAGAAGCTCCAATGCAACTGATTGCACTGTAACTGGACTCCAGGGGTGGATCCAGGTGCAGAAAGTTAAAACCCTGCCTGGTTTTCCTTCATCCGGTTGATTTAACCAGATGATTATCCCCCAGTCTGTATTGTGGAGTTGGATATGTAAATGGTTGGAACTAATCTGTTCACAGGCCTTTATTTTATTTTATTATCCTGGACCTGGATTTTCCACCGCCACTGAACTCGCAGCTCTATTTTTCTATGTAATGGTAATTTACAGCACTGCAATATTTGTGTGCATTTGACAGACAAATATCATTCAACTTTCCAAAAATTGCAACAACACGTTTAACAGTGAAACAGGCAGAATAAACTACGTGAAAGTGTAAGTGTAATTAACATAAAAAAAGAAATGTCAGCTGTATACATTTATTTCTTAATGTCAGTGTATAATTTATGTCTTCCTGCTCTGCCCCCTTCTCTAGTTAGCATACTCTGGTCAGCTTTGCATGCTGAAGAGCAGTGGCTAAATGACAAGAGTTTAGAGTTTGTTGCAGACTAAAAAAAATAGAAATAAAAAAATAGCACAAAAACATTTACATGCAGTTATTCACTGATAATTTCATTGGTACTTTGTCCTCTTAAGGCAGACTTTCACTGTTGTTTCTAGCTAAATAATTTTTTATCCCAAAATTCTTTGGTAGGATATCTATAACATTATCACCACAAAATAATCACAAATGGCAAAGATATCACATGATGATATCCTGAGAAAAAAATAGGCAGCAACTTAAAGCAACTTGATTAAAGAAATAATTTAAAGAACTATGTTATACAGAGCCTTGGAATTGACATGGTATAAAATAAGAGATTCAGTGTGTGCACAAATACTAATATGTTGCCCATAAACACTTTGTGACCACAAAATATAAATATATATTTAATATATACAGTTGTGGTCAAAAGTTTACATACACTAAACATAA
>JAUZNJ010031451.1:0-14217 GCA_034780135.1 Jordanella pulchra | reverse complement strand
AACTGGAAAAGACCTGGAAGGTGAAGACCACAGTGGTGCCTGTGGTCATCAGGGCCCTCAGGGCAGTCACTCCCAAACTGGAGTAGTGGCTCAAACAGATCCCAGGAACATCATCAGACATCTTAGTCCAAAAATGTGCAGTTTTAGGCACAGCCAAGATACTGCGCAGAACCCTCAAGCTCCCAGGCCTCTGGTAGAGGACCTCAGAGGATGAAAGAGACCGCCTGCAGAGGGTGAGAAGGGAACTGATACATTCCAGAGGAATATATATATATATACATATATATATATCAAATTGGAAGTGTCCTGTCCTTTTTTTATTAGTACCTCTAGAAGCCCATTAAAGGCTGTTGAAAACCATTTCAGCTGGTTGAGTAACTCATCTGGTTTGTTAAGTGAGTAGCTTTGCGTAGTGTGTAGTAAGAAAAGCAAAGGGGGGATAGTTCCAACAACCTACAATATAAAAGATGTTTTGAGTTAATCGCAATATTTCATGTTGCCACAATATTCTACTTATGTTTGCCTCGACCTTTAATGTACTAATAGTGATTATTTCCACATAAAGTTAAAAACACAACATATATCATAAGAACATTAGACTAGAAAAGTGGGTGTATTGTAATGGACTGTACGGTAGAGCAGTGATTAGCACTGTTGCCTTGCATCAAGAAGGTTCTGGGTTCAGTCCCAGCCTGCAGGCTTTCTGCATGGAGTTTGTATGTTCTCCTGGTGCATGCGTGGGTTCTCTCCAGGTACTCCGGCTTCCTCCCACAGTCTAAAAACATGACTGTTAGGTAATTGGCATTTCTCAATTGTCCCTAGGTGTGAGTATGTGCATGTATGATTGTACGTCTTTGTGTGTGTCTATATGTGTCCTGTCCTGGGTGTACCCCGCCTTACGCCCATAGTCTGCTGGAGATAGGCACCAGCCCAACCGCGACTCTGACGGATGAAGTGGGAGAGGATGGATGGATGAATGGTTTATTGTAATATATTTTTAATATTTACTTAAGGTACTTTTGATCAGGCAAACAATGATATTCATACTTTATTTTTTATTGTGGGGTATAAATAACACCTTCTGTAAAATAAAAATAAATACTCTGACAAGTTACTCCGTAAAACATTTATTACTTAGAATCAGACATCAGCAATTCCACACTTATTAAGTCACATAGGCAAAACAAATTTGCCTGTGCACTGTGTGCCCATATGCATATAAGCTATTAACACATATGACTGATCTTGATTAATAAGTCAGCTGAAACAAATTTTATATCCCAGTACCTCCTGGGGTGTTACCTTAGTCAGGTCATTCCTTGCATAAATCAGATCAATCTTATGATTGCTCCCGTGACATCTACAGTGATCTACTCTCCCTAAAATACCAAGTAATAATAATAATAATTGCTGTAATATGCATGTCAAGTACACATCATAAATATTAGGCTTGATGAGCACAATTTATGAATAAAAATGCATACATCTGGTGCAAGTATCTACCTTTCATTAGTTTATAATCATCATGTGAAGACACTTAGTTATTGCATGCTTAGTTGACCTGGTACTTTTTTGTTTGTGTCTCATTTTTACTCGTATTTATGGAGGATGACTTCTGGTAACCCAATCAAGTCACCTTAACCTGCATATAAGACAACCTAATCCCATTATATTCTCTCTTAATGACTTGCTCCGATAATAAGACAATTCAATTAAGGTAATTGCATCATCCAGACGTTGCTAAACACAGAAACATACCACCTCAGTGTTTTGCCAGATAGAAATAGGTAATATGCAGTATTAAGCACTTTGTTCATCATGTTTTCTTTTATGATATTGAAATATTATATATTTTTTTAATATTTCTATCAGTGATTTGAATCTGTTTGTGTATGTGTGTTTTGTGATATAAATGTGAGTTACTGCAAGTAAGTGGGGTGGATTGGGGTGGATTCCAGTTTCATCTTATTAATTCAAGGACAGGTCCTAATCATGCAGAGTGTATATACCCAGGCATTACAGGAACATATGCATTAACCTTTTGAATATTTACGTCAAAGTGACACACACCAGGAGGAACAAACACACTCAGACTGTCTGTACTCAACCAATTTGTAATATTGAATAGCTGACGCAGTAAAATTTTCAAACCTATTAACAATATCACAGCAGAGCCATGCTTTATGTTGCAGGTCCAAAAAATATGGTACTCTCTGTTGTTAAATTTGGCCTATATAACTTAGAGCAAACAGCAGGTCCATGGCCCATTCTGATGACATCATGGGAAACATGTTGACTGTGGGTTAAAGACAGAGAAAAAAAACAATTTTTAGTGAAGTGTCTTAAGTGGCTCTTTTGTGACCCAAATCGTGTAACGTTTTGAACAAACAATAGACACATAGAGCTAAAGTAGGAGTTTTTCTTTTTTATTTCAAACACAGAAAATACATTTTGATTACATACTCTAAAAACAACGCTCTTAAGCATTTTCTGAGTTAAACATTAATGAGATTAAGATAAAGAGCTATATGATCTTGTATATGATTCAAAATCCGGTTATAACTAATACAGCGGCATGAACTAAAGTCAACACATTCCTGTTTTCATTATTTCAGACAACCCATGACAAATAAGAAAACAGCATGGTTACAGTTTACAGTCCTAATCAGCCATTTCAAGCACAGATACTATACCTGAGAATGCACTTCCCTCTACTTGACAATAACAAAACACAGAAGAAATCAACATTTAATCTTGCATCAGCACACCATCCATGTAATTTTCATCCCATCAGTAAGAATTTTTAATACTTGAGTTGACGTAAATGGAGATTAATGGTGGATTTCCATTGTGAATTCCAATGTCATCTTTTATGATTCCAGCCTTGGTCCCAGTCCGCTCTAATTACATCCTCAAAATGCTCTCTTCTTCGCAACCCCCAGCATTCTAAGAACAATCAATAATTTTAATTTTCGGATGCCACCCAAACCTGCACCGGTTTCTATAATAGTCCTACGCTTTTGCTCCTTTTCTCTTTCTCCATCTGATGATGTGTTTCAAAATAAAACCCAATGCAGCAGAATAAACCCTAATAAGGGAATTAATTGTCCATTTGATTCCTTCGTTTGTTTGTCCGTTTGTCGCTCGCTCGTTTTCCCTTGTTTCTCTCTTGCTTCTGCTGTGTCGTTCCTCTCGCCCTCTCTCTGTCTGGCGCTTGGGGTGTGCTTTCCTCTCTTTTCCCCCTTCTTGCAATGTAATTAGCATGCAGATATGCATCGCCTGATTCGCAAGTCAAATCGCCTTGCCATTTTTTCTCTCTTTGAATCTCTGCCCCATTTTAAGACTGGGATTGTTCTTATTCAGTCTGTTTGATCTGGTAGACAAACACATATATCCACTCTCAGTCCAGTCAAACTCAAATATATACAAATAGGATAACAGAAAATGTTTTTGTTTTTTTTTTCTTATCTGATATTGTGAGAGATTTGCAGTTTTATATTGGTGTCAGTTCTTCCTTTTCAAATAAAAACAAAATACACAAGATGACAATGTAAATATACATATAATTTTGTGTCAATTTTTAAAGCATCTGACTCCTCTATACAGTTCCTAACCTATTTCCTAAGCGTCTTTTCATTACAACACCAGAGCTCACACAGCTGATGCATGCTTGACTTTTTGTCTTAGACATCTCTTACATTGTTAGATAGAAAAAATATACGTACATTCACATTGGAAAAAAAAAGGACAATCCAAGGTGTGTTTTGGGACACTCATTTCCTCTCTTATACTCAGTGATCAGCTCTACTGGTGTGAGAAGGTGATTGCTCAGCACATTTCAACGTGAACATTGTCTTCCTTTATCTTGCCGCCATTCATTTCACTGTCATAAAGTATACTTAGTCAGCATGTTTTAGTTAGGGCCAGCATGTAGAAAACAGCTCAAATTGAAATGAAGTTTTCAGGAACTTCTGTTGAGATGGGTTAATACATCTATACTAAAGACAATTAAAAATTGGAACTTTGATCAAGTTATATAAATAGTTGTTAAAAGTGTGACTGCAACTTTATCTTTCAGCCTTCTTTTGATGTGACATATTGAGACAATCTAATATCATTAACTTGCAGACAAAATAACAGTTCACTGGCTTTACGGAGCTAATACTTATAAAACAGCAAAAAAGTCTAATTTTGATTTAATTGAGCAACTGTGAGTAATGGGATGTTATCCAAGCACATAAATGGACATCAACAAGTGCCTGAGCGGAATATAGAAGGGTGTTTCTCTGCATAGTCATGGTATCGTTGGCACTAGGCCAGTCTTTCAGTCTGTCCCTTCCCCCCTCCCACCCCTATTTTTCTATCTTTCCTCAAGGCTAATCTGCTGCACATTTACCATTATTGGGTTCCTGCCATTCACATTGCATATCAGAGACAGGCACCCGGCACCCTTTACCCCTCTCTCTCGTCCTCCTTTTCACACCCCTTTCATCAGGCACCAGATTCTGCGCCCACTTTGCCACAGAGTTCCGGAAAGGGTCCTGGTGGCATCTTACCCAATTTTCTTTTGGAATCAGGACAGAAGACAAAGAAAATCAGCAAATACAACAAAGAAGTCTTCAAAATGAAGATGCACATCTCAGATCCTGTGGGAGCTTCCTGTGCTTCCTGCATCCACAGACTAGGTGTTGTTGTCCATCTCTCTCCTTTCCTTGGATAGTTCTGAGATCAAAGGCTAAGACGTAAACCCTCTTCCTACATTGGAACTACCCTGGTATGTGTTTTTAACCCATACAGTCTTACACATATATACAAACAGAAATGCACATGGATGCTGCAGAGTTTTTTTCTTAGCAGAGCTCGTGCCATCTCATCTTTCCGCTGCCTTGGAGGAACTGGAAATACAATGGGATCTAGCAGGGACTTCCTTACAGTTACATACGCTGGATTAATTTGCACGTGCACTTTGTAGTTGTTTGAGGCTTGAGGGAAGTGAATAATCAATTAAGCATTGATTTCTTGTACAATTTTGTAAATTTCAAAGGCAAAGACAAAGAGGGTGGCTTAACGAGAGTCTGCAAGAGGAAAGAGGAACCACAAATTAGCCAATAAACATAGACAGCGACATAAACGAAGGAGCATTATGAACGAACAGCTCGTCATTGCAGTACGCTTCAGTCTTTTACCCATTTCTTTACATTTTTCTATTTCCTCTACAGGCGAGTACAATGATGGCTTTCAATGGAGATGAAGAGATGGAGAATGGGCAAATAAGGGTTAAAAGCAAAAGCTGCAGGAGGAGATATAGTGGCAGGAGGACATGGTAATTAGGGAGTCTGCTATATACACCTCATCATTTATGGGGAGTATGCAAATTAACCGTCTGCCTCTTTTCTCTTTGTCATGGATCAGAAGCCAAGAGCTGCAGAGACGAATTAAGAGCTATTATTCTACCACAGGAGCGGCTGGTATATGAAAATGAGACAGAAGAAGAAGAGACGAAAAGAAGACTTTTCACCCACTGAGATTTGCATTCGCGTTCCCTACAATGGATAATAAAATTAATTCACAGATTTACACTTTTCCTGATACTGTGGGAGATCTCAACGACAAACGGTGAACAAGAAAACGACAATCAGACATGCACCTGCATTCCCTGTTAAACCCATCTGTGCATATTGATGGGATGCTCTGTGGATGATAATTACCTTTTGGGATACTGAATCGCTAAATGAGTTGAACGAAGGAATAAGAAGAAAGGACAAAAAAGAGAAGGAGCGAAGGTATGCAAAAGCCGCTAATGATATTCAGAGCGCTGAGTGTGTGTCATCTGCATGATGACAACGGGCAATTATAAAGAACGATTCGCTCTCTGGCACAGATAAGTAGAAGAAAAGGGAAAATGGCTGAAGAGGAGGGGTAAGCGAAAAGAACTTCCCATCGCTTCCTTCTAAATTTCCCATTAATATTCCCAATTCTGCACATTGTGGATTTACAGTGGTGATGCGAAGATTAGCAGAAATGATGCAAGTTGGAAAAAAAGTGCAACCTCTTCTTGAAGTGCTCCTTAAGAGAAACAAAGGCCATCAAAGATGAGAGTATCCATACAGAAGAGATCAATGGCTTCTTGGAGGGGTATTCCTTTGGCATGTTGCTCAGCTTGGTTTTGTCTTGATGGTACCCACTTCTGCACCAACCATCACCCTGATGAGCCAAAGAACACGTTGGAAAACAAGCGTTAGGAAATGTGGCAGCATCTTCCACAAAGCTGCCTTCTCCCTTTCCTCATCACACTACAGAATGCTTCCCCATAACCGTTTTGCATATTCGCATGCCGCCCCGCCTGCCACAAAGGACTAAACAGTGTTATGCAAAACAGTCTGGTATCCCCACTTACATAGCGATGAGACGCACAGTGTGAGAAAGTCGGGGGGTGGGGGGGTGCTGTGGGTGTTATAAAGGAGGTAAAACACGACAGGGGCTCTAGATGACAAGAAGACATTGTGAGGTGGGGGGATTGGGCCACAGGGGAGCTTGTTGGCACTAAAAAGGGGCACGTGTGCCGATACCACTCCTACTGTGTGATGACAGAAAGAGGCAGGCGTGGGAAAAACAGAGCAGGGGAGGGAGAAAAGGGAGAATGAGGATGAGGGCATGTTGGCACTAAGAGGGGGCACGTGTTGCTAGAGGAGGAGGAGCAACATGGGTGGGCGAGGTGCTGTGGGAAGTACGGTGAGAGGTTAGATGGGGACACACAAGGGGATGGGTACTAAACATGGTCTAAGATGAAGGGTTTGCAGATTTAGGGGCATCTACATTAAACAAGAATTTTGTGTGATTAAAATTCTAGAAATGCACATTTTTTATCAGATACAAGAAGAATATGCCTGAGTTGTTTGCCTGCCATGAGTGCATAAAATCATTCTAACTTTTACACAAAATCCAATGAGCTAAAGTGGCTGTATCTCTATATGTGCAGCCATGTTGCATATGTTTTTGTACAGTCAACCATAACTGCAGGCATGGTCTATGTGCAAGGAATATGCACATGCTGCGGCTGCAAATAAAACAGTTTGTCACTTCAAAGGTTTTACTACTAGCAATTATTGCTTAAAAAACTTTAGATATTTAGAGCTGCTCAAAGCCTAAATATGTTATTTTTTTATTTCTCATTAATTGTTAACTTTTTGGCATATATATATATAAGTTTAATTCAGTATTGCCAAAACTTGGTTTTATGAAATGTGTATAGATATAAAAAAATCTCTCGCTTCTCTTGCACCTTTCTGCTTGTCATTGCATCACATGTATGCAACATTATCAAATGATGATAAATGACTAATGTAATGTACATCTTATCAGCCTAACTTAATGTATGTACACAACTTTACTGCATTAAAAACTGTTTTATAGGTGTAACCGTTCTCGTTACTCATTGTGCCCCACACCATGGATGTAAAACCCCAGTCCTTGAGGACAGGTTTCTACAAATTATACTAGTGTACAGAAGTATCAAGAGGCCGCATGATATCCTCACATGGTCGGAATCCAGTTTTAAAGATACCCACTAGTGACTTAATGGTCTGATTTAGATGTATTAAGGCAGACACAAATTTCTAAAGTGCAGGACAACAACCACTGAGAACTGGAGTCTTCAAAAGGAGCCACCAGCCTATAACTAGTCTAGAGGTTGTGTGGTCTTTTGGGGGCTATCTACCTCTTTTATGGGTTTTGTCCAAATATGGATTGTTGGTTTTTATGATCTTTCTTAAAAGCATAGCTTTTTTCAGTAAGTTTTTCTGTAATTACACAGATGACAGGGAATTAAAACAGGCAAGACAGTAACTATACTTTAGAAATATTTTGGAAAGAAAAAAATCTATTTTGTTTTTTTCACAAATATGGCAGAGGTCATATAAAGAAATGTTGTAGATAAAACTGCAATCAGAATATGATATTCTCTTCCAAATTTGAATAATCCATAAAACAAACAATCATTTTTATTATTGCTAGCAGATAGTTAGCAAGCTACAGTGTTTTCATGATACGTAGTTGTCTGTTTTTTCTTCTATTTATCTAAACTCCTTTGACATAAAGGACTTAAAGAGCTGGAAACTCTTCTGCTTTTAGCTTGATATTCCTTCTTTGTTCAGAACTTTAAAATATAGGCCTCAAATTTACATACAGTAGAGACCAGTGTTCGCTTAAAGTTTGTCCTAACTGGCATATTTATATATTGAAAGGATTTTAAAGACCCTAAATGTTTTGTTCCTCAACACCACTAAACACCACTAGAATTAGATATCTCCCTTAAGCATCACATTGACAGACAAATATGATTAAATAGGCTAGAACAAAGGGGGAACAAACAACAAGTAAATTGATTGCTATCTACAGCAGATTATGTCTCTCAAATATCCAGGCTCATTACAGATTAAATCTTGTCTTGGTGACAACAGTGCAAAATAGGTTTGACTTCTATGAGGAGTTCAAGTTTGTTTCTCAAAAGTCATCCAGTGGCAAGACAATTTGATTAATTTCACATTCTGTTTTAGTTCAAGAGCGATAGTAGTTTCACATGTCCTACTTCAGATGCAAGCCTATAGCTTTTAGCTTTGCTAAGTGAATCATCTGTGGCACTATCGAATTACCCTCAGCAAAGACCAAAGGTTACTCAAAGGCCTTTTAGTCATCCTCGCCGGTATGCAAGCTA
Organism: Jordanella pulchra; assembly: GCA_034780135.1. NCBI lineage: Eukaryota > Metazoa > Chordata > Actinopteri > Cyprinodontiformes > Cyprinodontidae > Jordanella > Jordanella pulchra. The sequence continues at coordinate 5,504 of JAUZNJ010031451.1, read as the reverse complement.
ATTTAGAGCAGACTCATTAGACCAGCATTAAACACAATTTCCTGTCGACAAATTTCATTTGGCAGAAAAATCATTACCATGGCAATAATAAACAAGCTTCTATAGCAGTGGCTAATGGCAATTTGAGTAACCTAATGAGGTTAGAAAGACCCCCAAAAAACAGTGACTTGAAAGACTATGATCAAAGTTCAGTTTAAGATGGATGCTGACATGATGTGCATTTTTTTATAACTTTGGAGTTTTTATTTCTTTCTCCTTTCTTTCTGTTTGCTTCTTAAGCTTTGTCTTGAGCCTGGACACTGACAGTGGAAATATAATGTTTCATAACTGTCAGTGCACAGGGTTGTGTGTAGCCTGGGGTTACTGTGCTGAACAATAAACCATAATTTGATAGATGAGAAATTACAGCAGTCCATCTACTGTGCAGGGCCTTCACCTCGGGCAACGCAATACAGCTTTAGATGATGTGTCACACTTCTCAGACAAAAGGAGAAAAATGAAATTATCCTTTTTTTACTTTGCTAACAATGTCTTCCATTATTTTGAATATAACAACCTTGTTTGTTTTATGTAAATATTTTATTATAAAAGGGAGGCGTCTCAATAGCTCATCTGATTATTGATGGATTTTTGTCCTTTAAACCACCTTAAATGACAGCAAGAGACATGCTGAAAGGAATAATTGCTTTCAGTTAATGTGGTGCATACATTGGTTAGTACACTAATGATCTATATTTAACAGGAACTAAAGACATATCTCTCTCCTCTCCCACATGAGGAAAAGTACATCTCTGTGAGCCAGTGTTTTGGACATTGCCATATTTCTCTTGGAGTATGCCACAAATTTGGTGCAAGTTGGAAATTATATGTTTCATGTAGTATGGCGCCTGTGAAGTACTCGGATCAATTAGTAGTAGTCCCTTAAGCAGGCTCCTTTGCAGTATAATATTTGTGAAGCATACAGGTCTTCTGACTGAGTCTAAAAGTGAGTGGATGACAGTCATGTAAACATGATGGTTGTGATCCCTTTTATGTACCTCAGTGTAAATTAGTGACGGCAACAATAGAATAAAGGAGAATGTTTTAAGTGCTATTATTTAACATGGAAACCACCCCTACAGCAATTGGTAGGGTAATAATACATTTTTTTTCATCCAGAGTCTATAAACTTTTATATAGTTTTCATCGTAAGTGTCTCTTGTGTCTATGTTTATAGTATATGTATCTTACAAAATAAAATTTAAATGAAACCAATGACATCCATTGTTGTTAATATCCAATGAACCTTTTGTACTACATTCACAGCAAAGACAGCGTGTTTGGACCTAGGAAACTTTGGCAAGCTCCTGTTTCAGTTACAACTGGTTCCTAATGGCGTATGTTATCATTAACAGTTATTAAAACTGTCACAAATTTGTAATATTGTATACCTACCATACATGTCTATTTATTTATAAAATGAGTAGAAAGTTTAAAACTTTCAATTCAGGAACTAGTTGGTATAAAAACTAATTTTATATACAGTATATAACTATACACGTGGATGTGTGTGTGGGTGTGTGTGTGTATAAATGTGGGTGTCAAGGGTTTAAAGACAAGTCTTTCTAATGTTAAACTACGTACATAGGCTCACAGAGGCATACGTCTCTTTCACAGTACAACTACAAATTTTGAGCATTTTATTGGTAAAGTAGAACATACCTGTTAGAATCCAAAAACAGTAGCTTGCATCAGTCTCCTTTGCTCTGATACCCCAAAATACATTTTAGTCCTAAAGTGTGTAATTTACAATAAGTACAACTGTTGTACTAGGGGGTTTGGGGACTCTTGGAAAGTACAAACAGATTAAAGACAATGTGGTGAAGAAGTTTAAATCAGGATTAGGTTATAAACTAACCTGGTTATAAACTAAGCTGAGTATGTCATAGTGTACTTTTCTGTCTAACGGAAGTGGTATGGCACAACTGAAAATAATTAACAGGATCCAACTGAACTAACAGGTTGGACAAGGAGAGCATTAATCAAAAGAGCCGAGAGGCCCAAGTTAACTTTGAAAGACTTTCAGAGACCCGCAGCTAAGGTGGGATTAAATGACAGGACAGCTATTAGTCATGTGGTGAACAAATCTGGCTTTTAGAAAAGAAATGTGTAATCAAAGTCTAGAGCAAAATTCATTTGAGAGTATGTGATCAGACTTTAACCTTGATGTTAACAGATGCTCTCCATGAGTATGTTTGAGCTATTATGTAAAGTAATTAGACAAAATATAGTCCCGTCTTTAAATAAGCAAGGGTGATGGGGATATAAACCAAAATACTTGCAGCTGTAAGGGCAACAAAATGTGCTTTTCTTAACCATTTTGTCAGGGTACAGAATGGAAATGAACCTTAAAAACATGAACAAGTTCAAAAGGTACAAAATATTTTATAAGATACTGGAGAGTCCTAAGTAAACCGCAAATCTTTTGGCTATATGGGTTTTATCCAACAGGATAAAATATCTGGGATAATTACTAGTTCTAAAGGTGGCTTGAAACCTTAGCTTTTTTTATCGTATAACCAATGAGAGCCTATGTTGGGTGTGCTTGTTTTTTCTTTTAAAACATCACCTTAAAATTTTGAGCCACCTCTCAGAATCCAGATTGTTAAAATTATACGTTGTTTAAAATGGCTTAAAAAATTATTGTATAGATCTATTTGTTTTAGATCTACAAAGTTGTCCTGTAACAAATTATGAATCCATATCTTAATTTGCATGTTTGGTAATAACCAAGCATACATATTCAATCACATACTTCTTCCAATTTAGCTATACAGAAACAGATTTCTGGTGATTGAGCTTTTTTTTTGTAGAAAGCCATGAGACTTGATGACCTTGCAGTCAGTGTGTTCATTAAATCCTCCACATAACATTTACTAACTAGGCTTTATGATGACATAGGCATGGATATATTGAATCGTTTAAAGTGGAAATAATCCAAAGTAAATAATCAAAGTTGCAAAATACTGTTATTAAAGGAAGTTGTGAAACTATAAAACACAGTGGAAGGACTTTTAAAAAAAGAACTTTTTTTCCATGCATACCAATAAATGTGAGTAAAACAAAGGACATTATTCTACTAAGAGCATCCTATTGTCACCAACAATTATGTGAAAGATTAATATATAGAAAAACACAAAGCTTATTTGAGATTATTTTAATCATATAAACAATGATAGCTTAATATGTTGGGGGTGGTTGTTTATCTTGAGGTGTTTTTATCTCATTACCGTACCTGATAAAGACCATGTTCTATATTTGACATCCTGAAAGATTAGCCCCTGTAGAGTTGAAATAGGATGTGCTTACTTTTTACCCTGACCATATAATCAATGTTCCAGGACAGTCGGATGTTTAAATGTATTTCACCTTTAATGCATGTTTGAAAAGATTTGTCTAAGAATCACAGGCTAATTTAACTGTTTTGAAAGTCGGTTACAGAAACATTTTGTTACTGTTTTCCGAGCTGACAAAAGCCCACATCCTCAGATGATGTCATGTGAAATGAAATGCTTTATCCATCAATAATTTTACGATCTTTGCATGAAACTCTATATATTAACCTCCCCCCCCTTCTTGTTTAACTAGAGTGATATAATAGATTTCCAGTGAGAAGTTTTTCTCCTCCCTTTGTTCTGGTCTGTGGCCTTATGCAACATTTATTGGATTAAAAGTCAGTCAGTGCAGCGAGACAAAAGGTGGAAAAAAAAGGGCAAACTCAAAAGTAAAGCTCTGGCAATGCTTTCCTTATTGGTCTTTTTATTACAAATTGAGGCCAAATCACTGTGGAAGGCACCAGAGACCAGGGGGCGTGGGGCAGATTTATCTGTGATTTAAAGCAGCAGTACGTAGCACAGCATTTATGATCAGAACCGTGTCTGTGTCTGACAATTAATGTGACTTCAGTCTGTTTTATGGCCGGATTCATGCGGGGTCTGCCTTTCATAGTGATGATAGAAGACAGAGCGAGCATAAATAAGAATATACATATGTGAAATCCATAAAGGTTTGCCGAATGGTTTATATGGAGAAGGGAAGTTTGGGTGGAAGAGTTCATCTTCCACATCTGAATTGCCACAGCAGTTGTAGGACAGCTGTGGGGTTTTGTGTATTGTGGTGCTTTACATGTGTCTGGATTCTGTCAACCGAAAAGGAATCATATGATTGATAATAATCTTTTTTTTCCTCTGTTAAATACATTTCCATTTTAAGAAAATGCCTCCTGAAATGCAATGCACAAAGGACTATTGTTAAATATTTTAAGCATTCAAAGGCTATGATTTGTTTTTTGATTGGATATTATTAGAATAAGGACTGTTATCTATATAAACCTTTTTTACCTTTCCACAAAAATACACTGTTTAAATGTATCCCTTTTCAGTAGAATTTGTTATATAATTGAGAATATATCTGGGGTTCCTTAAAATTTTTTCTCACATATTACTACCAACATAAGCAACAAAAATGTAAATACGTTAATGTCTCTGAGAGTCAGGAACATTTTGTCCAAATGCATGAGTTTTTATTAATTTATTGTGATAAAAAATTTAATTAGATTGTTTTTTTTATATCAGAATGCATTTCGATAGCTTAAATATTAAACTTTATCCATTAGTAATTAGGCTTAGTAATAACATTTATATTTATTATTTTCAGTTTAACAGTATATAAAAAAAAAAAAACAGAAATTTTCTTTTTTTCTTAAACAAGCAGACCAGAGTATTCTAATGGTGCTGACAGCTGTGGCCAAAACACTGAACTGCAGCACTCTTCTGCACTTTTTCATAGCGTGCACTCATACTTGACAGTTTTTTTTTTACTCTTTCTGTCTTACATGGAGTTGCCATTGGTGTCTCAGTTGAGCTGAATGCAGTTCGCTTCTGAGTGTCCACAAAATCCATCTTGAATATAACACTTCAATTGTTTGCAAGATTGGACCCTTTCAACATGGACATGTTCGACGTCACAACCACAGTAACAACGCAGGAACTTCCGACCCCGAAGTACATTCAGAGAAAATAGGCTACAGGCTTGTAGACGCATTGGTGCTGAACCACTGAGGTGTCATTCTGCTTATCAAACAATCTTTTAGTCACAAAGAGTCAAATAAAAGGCTATTGTCAAGATATTTTTTCAGTAAAAAGTTATAAAATGTCTCATAGACGTAGTAAAAAAATTCCTAAAATGGATTTGTGTGCTTTTCACGACCAGTCTCCTTTAATTTCGGTCATACATCTCAATTCATATTTCAAAGTTGTTATTTTAGATAGGATAGCTGTTTGACAATGTATATTCAGAGTCGCTAGAGTGGCTGTATACATTGAACACGTTATAATAGTAAACTCAAAGTAAGACAAGCATGCTTAACCTTGTACTTACAGTCTTGTTAGTATTAATCATGAAGCTGTCATGATGTGTATGTTTGCTGTCGAAAGAATCATGGAAAAGTGAATGTTATGATTTGA
>JAUZNJ010031450.1:14574-30788 GCA_034780135.1 Jordanella pulchra | reverse complement strand
AGGATAGTCCACTAAGTGTAGTTAAAAGCCTTCAGCTGATCCAAAATGCTGCAGCCAGAGTTCTGATGAAAATTAAAACATGCACTTTTTACGTCAGAATTTGCAGTACATAGAAGTTACAGCACAGTTGCAGTAACAGCCTAGTTCATCACTTAAACAGCTGGTAATATGCTGCATGTCCCACTAACCTGAACAGGAAACAGAAATAAACAAAGTTAGCTTTCTTTGTACTTACTCCTAATCCTTATTACTATTTTAGGGGTCTCATATCCAGGACAAATAAAAGTCTTTAGAAAAGCATTAAACCCCCACACTATGGCTCTTTACTTTCTATTGTTAGAGTTGATAAACTAAGAGCACTCTTATGCAAATGTTACTGAATTGTGTGCTTGAAGAAAAGCATGCTGAGAGCTTTTTACTCAAAATGAATGTGACAGTGTTTCAGCAATCCTAATAGCCTCATGACTTTCAACATTCTGGGATACTGCTGTTAGCTGCTGCTCATATGAGGCGTGTGAAAATACGTTTAGTGAGGAAATGTGGGACAGCGAGAAGAGTGTTGGTGCTTCTGTAGCTATGGCAGCCTTCCACTTAAACCCTGTCACTTTCTGGGTCATGGTTTCCCTTCCTCTAGTTTGCATACTTTGCACATGTGTAGTTTATGCTTTTCTTTATTTTGTTGAGAAAAAAGGAGGAATGATTTTGAGTCTACATTTACTTTTAAAGGTACTTTTGTAATATTTTGCTCCGTGTTTATGATCTGTTCGACTCTATCTTCACTTCCTTCTCTTTGAGTTGTTTGTCCCACAAACTGTCAGTTTGTTTTTTGTTTTTTTTTCCTTTTAGTTCACTTTGTGTATTGGGTTAGACGTGCTTCACTGTCATTGCTTCCTCTTTTGCTTAGAGATATGATCTAAGGCACAGATTGGGAAGTTTCTTCACAACTTCCTGATCCATTTTACAGCTGTTGGTTTTCCAGTTTATTATTGCCTAAGCTTGGACCAGTTTATGCGATTCAGCCTACACTTTCTGCTATGGTACTCCAGATCACTGCTAAGTTCTGGTGAAGGGGACATTTATTTTCATTCTTTATTTGTGTAGTTCCCTGCCATATGATTGACAACTTAAATTCTTCTATAGAGAAAAAAAAATAAATATTAAAATAAAATAAAATTACGAGTTGGGTCCCGAGATGTTCTAGACCCACAATATGGTGATGTCACAAGAGCCTGGCCTTCTCTTGTTTCTAGCTTGGTAGTAAAACACCACTCCTTACTTGAAGTAGAAAATGAATCTATCACAAGTTTTAAAAGGTGTAAACAGTCTAAATGCAGCAATGTTTTGCATGTGTTGCAACACAGTATGCAGTTAAGAAAAGTGATGGAAGACTACACTCATAGTAAGGCATCGGTGACTCAAACTTAAGTCTCCTACTTTTTACTACAAATGTTTTGTTTTTCTTTGTTTATCTTTATGGTTCAAAGTTAAGACTGATGCAATATTATCAGTGGTCTTTTAAAACATGATACATATATTTTTTGTCTTGTTCTGTATTTGACTTTCTGCTTACAGATCAGAACCTATGAAGCTTTTCCATTAAACCTGACATGTCACAAAAAATGCTTTGTTTTAATGCAGTTTTTGTCATATGTTTTTAGAGCATGGGTTTTAAAATGAATCGATTCATGATGTTTTTTTGAAGTTGGCAGGACTATTTAGATGCTGTTTGTGGTACTTAATAAAAGTTAACATGCCAGTAATACATTTGGCCACTATTGTGTAGACCTACTTGGCGCTAATGTCAAAGTTCTCCATGGAAGATTTATGTCAACCAATGTGCATATGAGAATATTTATATTTAAAACAGTAGTATGGTGTGGGTCTGCAGCACTTAAGATAATACGCATCTTATTTGTATTTTAAAGTTCTTTAAGGTTCATAGTAAACTCTGTACTGTTCATTCAAGCCTGTAACCCAGAGAAATAAAATATTAACTTTGGTCTGACTTTGTAGAGTTAAAAAAAAAAAGTATTATGCTGCATTGACACCAAATGCGTTCAAAAAGGCATCCTATGCTGTGTGGAGAAGCTTTTGACGCTCTTTTGTGTGCAAAGGCAGAGAATGGCTGTCATTACGGGGGGAAAATGTAATTTTAAGATGTTTTTAAGCGAGGGAGTGCACCTGAAACCATCATCTGTGCCGTCCGTTTATCAGGAATATGATTCATGCAGCGGGGGAGCTTTTACTGGGAATACAGCGATAGCTCCATCAAGCTGGCCAGATTTTGGTGGATTTCCCACTGCAGCCTGTAGGCAATGAAAGCGAATATAGCCAATTTTAAAGCTGTAAATAATGTAAATCCCTGAATATAAAATTGAAAACCTTTTGCTGGCAAGTTTTGATATTTTATGCATGTATTTATAAACTGTTTCACCATAGTCCAGTAACAAAGTATAATATTGAAGTGATCAGAGTACTCTCTCTTTTCTTTTGTCCAAATACTCCTGGCTTTTTATATAAACCCAGTGGAGTGAAACACCTTTAAATATATTTGCTGTTGTTTATTTTTAGGGACAGCTCTGCAGGAACTGAGATCATAGCTTGGATGCAGTGTCTGTCTCCCTGCCAACTCCCACTTCAACTTTTCTGATTGGTGGAGATGCTGCTTCAAGCAGTAAAAGTTCATTATTTTTCAAAATACCTCTGCAGTGTCTAACACTTTGGAAGCTCTTTGATAAGTGTCAGTGCTTGGAAGCTCAAAACGCACTGTTCTCAACAATTGAAACTCTGAGATGCACTGGGCAAGACTGCTGAAACGTCCCGCAGGAACTCTTGATGCCCCTTGCTGAGCATCCATCATAGACTTTGCATGTAAACTGACTGCCCCTTGGCATCAAGATTAGGGATACAAGTTATCGATTGATAAATTAATCTTAATGTGATTGATCTTATTGATAAACTTATGATTAATTGATGTGGTCATTTTCTTTCTTCATATGGAAAAAACAGTTTTATCTTATTCAGTAACATGAAGGGATAAATATTTATTTACAATAGGATGAGTAAAAAAAACAATTATATTTAAACAAATCATTGTGTCAACTGTATTAAATGCTGACTAAATAAATTATTTTTTTATTCCACATTATTAAACTAATTATATTAAAAATGAACCTGTGAAAAAATGATGTGATACACTCATGATTTCCAATAAACAAAGTTGTAAAACTGTCATTAAATACAGCGTATGTGGCTCTGACATGCTGTCAGAGTACTACCACTTGGTTTCAATGAAGTAGACTGTAAGTGTGACACAGCTCTCTGTTTTTAGTGGAATCCAGCAATCAGTGAGGGAAGGACTTTGGGCTGTAACAAGTACTTTTTAATGAGGGGGTTCTGGTAGCTCCATGAGGAGCATTAACTCACAAAAGCTTCCCCATCTGCCATGCTTATTGCTAATATGTATTTTCTACCATGTTACAAATGTTTTGTATAACGCCCTCCATTTTTTCTATTATCACATCCCCACCCTCCAAGGGAAGTCGATGCTGCTATGTCATGCAGCATGGTTAAATATCCGCTATTTAGGTGACGAATCAGGAGATTATAAAGTGTTTATATTTCCAACAAAAACACTTAAAAGTGCATTCTGCATCGCTGTCATCATTAAACAGGGTAAATAATGCTAATGTCCATCAATTCATTTTTGCTCTTGCACTTTGGCATTACTTCTCTTGCAAAACCAGTGATGCTCCACTAAAGAACGAATAACGCCACTCTCTATTGGATAGCGGTAGCACTCCAACACTGAAACAAATTCCTTCCATGTGTAGGCCATCAATTATTTGGATAGAATCAATTTTAATCTCGACAATTTAGTTAATAAAAGTTAATTATTTGTTTACATCCGTGATGAATATCTATAACCTGCAGCGTTTGATACTTCTAACTGTAATCCAAATATTTCTATTCGGCTCCTTCACTGCTGCAAGTGAGTGCATTGTGCTGTTTGAATTGCTGTGTGTGTATGTTTGCTTTAGTGTGGGGCTTATCAGAAATCCTGAAGAATTCCTGAAGTCATTTCACTGGAGCAATTAAAGCATTTTTTTTTAAAGGAGAACACTGATAAAAGCAGAATGTTGTTGAAAAGTTGTAAACTAGAGTTGGATTTGACATTAAAGTTAAACTCACATTTAGTTTTAAGTAACACTTAGAATGAACCGTGTACCAGATTCTTCCTTGTTCATTACCAGCATTTAACTTCCATATGAGGGTCACCAGGAAAAGTAATTTTGCTTTGGGGTTGAGTTTGTTTATATGATGAAGTAGCTAACCTATAGTCATTGAATCGTAGTGTTGTGTTTATGTGAGAAAACTAGTAAAAGTTGGTTGTTCCCTGAGACTGAACTAGGTGGGGCTTTAGCTCAGTCCTGTGAACAGGAGGAGCGAGGTAAAAGGAGAAACACCACGGGTGAGGCTGTTTTTGTTCGTTTGTACTGTGAATGTTAAAGTGAAACCTTATTCTCACATTTCTACATCTGCAGGTAAGACAGGTGGCTCCAACGAAGGCCTCTGGATGCTGTTGCTCCTGCAGTTCAGGTGAAAGGTAAGCTGATCTTGTCTCCCTGGGGGAGAGTGGCTCTTTTTATTTAATTATTAATGCAAATTCCCTTTTAAATTGCTTGTCTGTCTCAGTTTGTGTTTTCTAATGAACCGATATGCAGGGAGGAATTCAGTGGTACAGTTTTAAGTTCTTTCAAGTGCAGTTTGTGAACTGAATGTTTTCCAAGTGATCGGTCTACTTTTAAAATATGACACAAATTCAATCTCATTTATACTCATTGGGGCCTGGAGGGACATCTGACTCCCTGAGCAGAGGAGAGAATCAGGGCACGTCTCTTAGGCGACAGCACAGACTATCATTAATTTAAGAAAATATCTTTGCAGAACTTTACAATAAATAAAATGCAATTCCTTCTTTTCGGCGTCTGTGTTTCTGTCAGCACAAGTCATGTCAGAGTTGTAAAAATGTTGCACAGCTAGGATTTAATAGAAGAGTGAAACAGTTTGGCAGGTCTGAGATCAGCAGCTTACAGGGTGTGTCTGAATCGGTTTGGTTAGAAGGGAGTGAATCTTTGGGGTTTCACAAGGACAGTTGTCTATTAACTGACACGTTTTAGAGAAACTAAAGAAAAGTGTTGACTGCTTGTTAAATTTACATAGAGTTCTGATGAAGGTGTAACAAATATCGTTCCCTCTTTTAGCTGCTGATGACACTGTTTGCTTTTTATTGCATGACCTCCTGAGCAGCATGGTCAGTGTTTGACACCTTTGGTATAATGTTCACCCAGTCTGTATGTTTTTGGTTGATTTAAAGGATCCTCATTTTGTTTGATAGCTTCATTACGGTTTATAGGAGCTTATCGAAACATTACAATGATCCTTGTAATCCTTCTGTTTCTAAATGCATAAAATCTTCACTACTTGAGGTATGTATAGTGGAGCTGATCTGCCTAACCTCGTAAAAGGCAAGAGATTTAATAGCAGATTACTTATTAGCCAGAAAGACGTTATCCACAGATAAAGTGCAGGGTACTGTTTTCCTATCATTTCTATTCTTAAAAGCCCAGTGTGGGCTTTCAGGTTGTGTGTAATATTAACATAGCAGGTATAGCATAGCATTTAACACTGAGCTGTCGACTGAAACGCCTTATCGTTTGGCTTTCAAGCAGTAAATTTAACAGAAACCCTGTGCACACTGTCATTCATCATATCTGGTAACTGCTCTGTGTGTGCGTCAAAAGAATGAAAAATCACAGGAAAATGTTGGTGCTGTTATATAAAGGTTTTATATACAGATCGAAATATTACAGCTACAATTGCACTCAATTTATAATTAATACTACCAACCTGGGCTGGTATGATATGCATGAATAAAGCATAGCAGGTTTTTATATATTCAGGTATGAAAAGATTTTTTTTAACATGGCTTATTTACAACTGAAAAGTCAAAATTATTTCTACAGCTACTAAATAATGCTCTAATTATTAATTTATAATTATATTGTTCATTAATTTTGCTTTTTAACTATAATAAAGATACAACAAATGTGTGTCTATTGCAGAGAGTTTTATATATGTGTGATGCTATTTTTTTTATAAACAATTAATAACATTTTGATTCAAGTTTAATATCAGCAATCAGCAGTTAGTTGGGTGATCTGCTCCAGTAGCCAGACTGAGTTCAGCTGATTAGCTGACCTCTTGTAGTGTTTAAACTGTACTTTTGGGGTTAGTACACCTTTAAAATAATTTATTTAGATATGTTTTGGCCATATACAGTAGCTCTAATGTATTTGTTTTTCTTGTCAGATAATTTAGGGTCTTAGTTTTTCTTCCAGTTGACTAGCAGCGTTCAGAAATAGGTAATGGAGACCCAGAGCTGTTATTCTATGCTTCTCGAAGCTGGCTTCTCCCTAAAACACTTAAAACAGTAGTAGCAACTCTTGACAGGGTAACTTTAATACCAGTAACTGATCCTCTTCCACTATGTGTTTACCTTATTTGTAAATGAGAAATATTTATAAAGCAGAAAGAAGAACTGCCGGGCATTAGGATGATCGGGTCGTTCTATATTGGTAGAGAATCTTTCTTTTTTTTTTTTAAGCTCAGTTTTTATATTTATTCAGTTGACTAGGCTGTTATATTTTCTGCTTTTGTGTTTATTTCTTTATTTCTCCTCTTTGCATAACTTACATATGGAAGCCTGTCATGTTGTGCTTTTCTTTTTTTTTTTTTATTCCATATAAGAAAAAAATATCTGCCCTTTCTGTTGCATTGGTGACAACAGACTTTTAAGTAGCGCAGATTCTAGGAAATAAACGAGAAGCTATTTGCAGAGCCGTGTTAAAGAAAAACGAATTCCATTCGCCGTAATGTCAGTTGCTGGGCCTCTCTGTTACTACATGCTTTCTCTTAATTTCTAGAAGTTATAATTGACAGGCTGTCATTTTTCCACACAGACAGACTAAACAGGTAGACTAGGAACTGCTTGTAACAGCCGCCCCTGCTTTAGGTGTAACCTGTTATAACTCAACCGCAGCTGGTAGAATAAGCTCTTCCTCAATTCTGGGAGTTTTTTTATGATTTGAATTTTCCACTGAACCTGCACCCTAAACTGCTTTTATTGTTTTGTCCCCCAATGCTGCAAAGAAGTTTGATTCTGTGAAATGTAGTGTTTGGGTTTACTTACATAGTCCAAATGCAGCATTTTCTTTGTTCAGTAAATTAGTAGATCACCCAGTTTCATTGTTTTAAATGTTTTCTAATTATAACAAGTTGTTGGATTAGCTTTTTTCTCCAAACATATATATTAGGCGTTTATGAAGTTCAACATGAAGCACCGATGCTATTAGAGGGAATCTTATTTCCACTCTGTTAGTAATGGCCCATTTGAGGATTTCTATGGCAGATCCTGTTTTGTTTAGTATGGGGAACAATGTATTTAGGTATTTTGTCTGAAGCAGTAACAAGTAATAACCATCAGAATGTTAACTGAGCAAAACTCAAAAGTCCTTTCAGCTACTCTGCTTTCTTTTCTTTCCTGTTGGTATAAATTTAAAAAAAAACTAATCATCACATTTTTTCATTAGGTCTTAAATAACTCTTATTATTGACCCTAGAATTGTTATTGTACTTATTCTCCAGACATCAAAATCCGGATTCCACCGCTGCCATGCTCTCAATTGATGCAGTGGTCTTTGATGCCTGTGCTTGACTTGATCTCTGTCCTCCCTCTGCAGCCATGGACCGTTTTCCAGAAGCTCTTTTGGTGTTTTTTTTTTAGGGAGCTGCTAATTTCAGTGTATTGTAAAGAGAGTGATTTGTTGAGGCAGAACATTGACACCTGTTTCTCAGCGGTTTCCTGTTTATCAAAGGCTTGAGGCTTGATGGTTCATGGAATTTCCTTTAAACGTCATCGCTGCATTTTATATATGATATTATATTGATTTTCTTTTGCACCAACCACAGGAATATGATTGCTTCACTCCTGAGTTTCATTGCTTTAATCACAATCTTACATTATTATTAGTTTAATTTACCGTTAAAACAAGGAAAAAACCCTCAATCTAGTTCCTAAAAAATCATCTGTAGGTGTAGAACTGCTATATTTCAGCAACATTAATGCAAGGGGGTTTTTTACAGTTAAAGATATCTTTTTGTTATCTTCAAACTTTGTAAGCCTCTTATTGCTGTTGAGCTCCTTCTTCCTCTCCTAATAACTGCTGTTTCACCAAAAGTCAGACAAAATGATCCTCCCCCAACTCTTCCCCTTAAGGGAAATCCTCAGACCCACCAATAACTGTAAGCTCATTTTTTCTCATTCTTATTTTGCTCAGTTTCTCCTTCGGTCCAATCCTATTAATACCATTTCTGCCACTGCGGGTTTTCAGTTCTATAAAAAGGCTTTGTCATAATGTAATAGGGCATCTCAGATTGCTACAGCTACTTGAATAGAGCGAGAGAGGGTCTAATTTGCATAGTTGCATTGTATAATTCAGCATGCAACAGGAAAGGAAAACATCCAGAATAGTTTTTTCCAAGAGAAATGTAAAAGCGGCATTTCGAGCCAAAAGAAAAGGTCTTTCTGTGCAAAACAGTTCTGTTTCTTGCATAGATGGCTTATTTGATATTAAGCAGGTGAAGTTGTTATTTCAAACAACAAGCTGTTTAATTATTGTTGCTCTATAGTCTCTAACAGGTAAACAGCCAAACAGAGTCAGGCCTTGTAAATACCTTACTACTCATCAACTAAATTGCCTCTTATCCCTTCTCATCCTTAATGTCCTTCAGCAGAGATGTCTTGATAGAGAAGGGATTAGTCACGTACGCCCCTTTCAAGAAGTCATTAAGTTCAAATTGGATGTCAACACTTCACTGCAGAAGTATGACCTCAGGAGGTTGTCTTCAAACTTAATGGTTGCAAATATTTGCTCTAGGTCTTTTACTCTCTTGGTTTTATAATTACTGTCTTCAATTTCAAATTTAAAGTCAGTTTTATCATATGGAGAAATAAAACACTTTAGGCCTTTAAAGATGGCTGTTGGTGTGTTTATAAGCCACATCGTCCTTCTTTAAAAGCATTTTGATACTTTTTTTCTTGTGTAAAGTGTTTTTTGTTCAAATATTTCATTGTTTATAGGGTTTTGTTTAAAGCTCATATATAATTAAATGATTTAAAAGTTTGTTTTGCTTGGTTAAACAATAAAGATGCGTAGATTCTGCATCGGTCAGCTGTCATCCCAGAAGGAACAACTGGAGACAAGAAAATATTCCTGTTACTTGTTAGTAAAGATGCACCGATCCAATATTAATTTCTAATTAGGGGCCGATATTGAAGAAACAAATAGATTGAATATCGTTGGAAATGGCCCCAGTCCATAGAAGCAGATGTATTTAGTCTATATCTATAGAACCTTCTCTCTGTCAATATCACAGTTATGTCAGTGTTAGCTGGAGGCAAAACAAACAACAACTGGAGGCCACCAATACAAACCAGCACGAGCTCGGCTACACAGGAGCTTACAATGGCTTCTTGTTGGGTTGTTGGTTGTCAGAACTGACGGATTACAGATCATTTGAAATGATATTCCAGACCGGCCCCGACTGCCAGACAAAAAACATTTCATTGCTATAGATTATGGTTAAGTTAAATAACGTTACTCAACCAGCTATGCATCACCCTCTGTGTGTTGGTGATTTATTTGTTCATTAAACGAAACAATTAAAAATGTAAATGCATTGTTTATCCAGCAGACCTGATGCTGAAGTTAGCATATGATTTGCAGCTTCCTCTCAGCTTTAAAAGGATCCTCTGTTTAACATGATGGCAGTTATCAAACATCAAACATTTTACAGTAAATAAGGAATTCAATAAAATGACATTTTTGATCCGTATAAAACAGCTGCTATTCAATTCTATGTGGCCTCCAGGTCACATTATATTGGGTCTTGCTTGAAGTGAGGAAAAAATATGCAGTAAAAATAATATGTATTCTACAACAATAGAAACATTTAATAAGTTTGTGGAAAGTAATTGTTTGTTCCTTGATACATGGTAGTTGTTCAATGGTAGTGAATGACTGTCAGCTCTGCTGCTGTGTAAAGTTTCCATCACTCTGCTTTAACACAACTTTATAATCTCTAGTGGTACAGTGGAAAATGAATTGCAGAGAAGACGTGTTTAAACATGCTGGAGTGTGAGCTGCAATTGACTACGTTTCTTACTGCAGTCTCTTGATAGTTTAAAGTCTGCATGAGTCTGCAAGGTTATACCTGGACATGCGAGTTTCCAAACACAAGTAAACTTGTCTTCTGCTGCGTTTCAATGTTCTCAAAGCGACTGCCTTTGGCACTCAGGCCCCTTTTTGCCTTAGTTCTGCCTGGCAAGGCCTCCTGTTGGCTGGTTCTCACACACAGCAACCCCTGGCCCATTTCCAGCCGTAAACACAGCCAGCTGGCTCTGTCTGTTTACCAGGTCAAACATGGCTGTAGTTTGTCTTGGGACCTGCTCTCTTATTCGAATATAGTCTGTGGATATAAACCAGCCAGGAGTTTTACATTTCTAACCCCAATATTTGGGATAGAAAATTTAAATGTGGCATTCTGCTAGCTGCTTACATTTTGTGTGATTTATGTTATACATTTGCCATAATTGCATCATACACTTTGTTATTAAACCAAATGTTTCGGTCGATGGATCTATGGTTTATTCTTTTGTAAAAATCGTTTTGCATACCACATATTTCAGTCTCTATACATGGCCAAGTCTAACACATTGTTTTGAGATCCTTTCTAAGGTTTATTGTCAGACTTTAACTGCTGTTTTTCTTTTTTCCTGATCCCACACAGACCCTCTAATAGGAACTTAGTGTACCAGGTTAGGTTGGGTCTCCTGCTTATCTAACCTACAGCTCAGTGGATATCTCTGGTGCGCAACCTTTTTCATCTTTGCTTCACTGAAAAACGTAGACAAAGTACTTCAAGTGTTAAAAAAATTCATCCACATCCAAGTAAAATATAGGGTGAGATTTTGTAACAGAGCTACTTAAGAGCTTTGCTAAGCTCTGCCAAGTAAGTTTGGGTTATATTTAAAAGGGTAGAACTGACCATCATCTTGGATGTCAGGAAGTCCTCAAAGAGCTGGGGCCTCTAATTGGGTCAGATTTGAGGCATGGTTAGAGGATACTTTTTTTCAAGTGAGTTTCTTGAAATAAACCAGTAATACCATATAACTTAGAATAAAACAACCAAACCACATATCCCCCCCCCACAGGATGTCCCAAAATTAGACCCTCTACATCTTTCTGAAAGCTACAGCCACCCACCTCCCCTTTAATTCATGGTGTAGTTGTTGGTTTTTTTTATAGATTTTTATAAATCTGTTATTTATTTTTTAATATGCTATTTCTATGGATTAAGTTTAAATTGAGCAATTAACGTTTTAAAACATTGGTCAAAAAAACCCTGTTGCTTTTTTTAACGTAGTCATTTTATGTTACTAAATAAGAGTGAATTAAATAAATCAAGTTTGCCGTTGTGAGAAAAATGCATTTTTATTATTCCTTCCATATAGAAGGTTCACTAATATTCTCATGTAAGCATTACTTTTTCTCCTCTACACATCAGTCTCCA
This sequence comes from Jordanella pulchra, assembly GCA_034780135.1. NCBI lineage: Eukaryota > Metazoa > Chordata > Actinopteri > Cyprinodontiformes > Cyprinodontidae > Jordanella > Jordanella pulchra. The sequence continues at coordinate 19,094 of JAUZNJ010031450.1, read as the reverse complement.
TTGTTTATCCTAGAAGCTGCTTCTGGCAGCATCCCATTGGTGTATATCTGGGTCATGTAACCAGCCATTAGTCACTGCAGATGGGGGGGTTTAACATGGTGGGGTATGAATGGATTGATGAGAGAGTGTCTAGAGTTAATCTATGCCCTGGAACAGCTTGATGGCCTGATGCTTTTGGTCACTATTGGAAGGCTCTTCTACTCTCAACTCTAGGATGAAATATGCTGTGTTTTTTTTTTTTTTTTTTTTACTCCAAGACAACAGTTGTTCTTGGTTTAGACCAGTCCTGGACTGGTATGAGATTATTTTATCACTGAATGAAATTATTTACATAAAATGTAAAACGTAATCTCCTTTTATCTATACAGGAAAACGACATTTAATCCCTCTGTTGCTAAATTTTTTTATAATATTAATGATTAAAATGTATTTATTTTGTATTATATTATGAAGAATAACAAAAAAGACTTCTCCACAATCATAAACCTATAAAGAAACAATCTGAAGTCTACAGATGTATTTATGCTTTTCCTAAGAAAAAAAATAGTTATCCTAGAACTTCAGTAAAACAAATTATAATCCTGAGTAAATGTAGGATTATAGTTTGGATTTGGAGGAGTTTGTAATTTTATTTGTTTTTACAAGTGGGTGTTCTTTTAATAACAGATATTTATTGAAACTTTGGTTTGCACTCAAAGACCTAAGCAAAAAATGTATATAAAATGTAAATAAAAAAAAAAAAAGAGCTAGTTTATTATTAGAGATGCACTGCTTCACTTTTTTCTATTCCGATGGCGATATGTAGGCTGGGCGTATTGACTGATAAAATACTCCTGTTCTAGAAATAAATAAACGATACACTCTGTCATGGGAGCGAAGGCATCCATCTTAGCATAAACACTGATTAAAAAAAGAAAACTTCTTTACAGATAAATTATTAGCAGATGTGCGTACGCTGCATGATGACCAATATAAACATAGCCAGTGACAGAAAGAGTTGGAGAAAACTCAAATGTTTTGCCCCGACACACTATGACTGATGTGTTGTTTAAACATGCTCGTGGAGCTACCCTGTTTATGGTCAACACATATTAATAATCAGGTTAGTAAACCGTTGAATCCAGATTATTACTCATTGTTTTATGTGGAGATACAGTTATATAATTAGTAACGGAAATTTTCTACTAAAGGCTTCTCCTTTCAGGCTGAATTGTGATGTTATTTGCTGTTATTGCTCTACCTTTAGCATTTGCTTTGCAACCCAAACTCATTTGACCTTTATTGAGACCGATATTTTTCAGCGTCAGATCATTAGCTTATTAAAACCTACAGGTTAGAACATGTCAGTGATCCCCTCCACCCCTCCTCTTCTCCAACTGTCCCAGGTGCTACAATGATTACTAAAAACAAAAAGCTCCCTGTGACAGCAAGTCAAGTGTTTTCACCTCAACACTGTGACTATTGGTAAGGAGCTTTTTTATCTTTTTTCATATTTTAAAGTTAGTTTTCTGTAGATGAAAATGTATTACTTACAGGTCTTGTGTTGTTGCTGTACAGTCAGAGTTTCCACAAGGTGCTTGTATCTCAGGGTAAATATTAGCCCAGTAACTGCACAGTATTGAATGTGGATTGAGCAAATGTTAGCTTAGTTTGACAAACTTTACACTCTGTGTACAGTGAGTGCTAAGAGTTAAGTTCTTATGTAGCTTGACATTAAATTAGCATTGAAAGAAGGTCAGGGAAGCTCTGAGCATGGAAAATAACAGTTTAAATTTATCCTTGCTTTTTTCATGTAACCCGATCCTCCCTCATTTATGGATGCTGTCCCATGTGGGTTCGACCAAAACTAATTTGATCTTCCTGATATGTTTTTGTTTAATCCTTTGGCTTTTACGTTCTTTTTCCTTCAAAGTAACTCCGGTGTTATGCGACGTAAGGACGTCTCATACCTGTTAGGATCTTTTTTTTTTAATAATGGTAAAAATCAGACGTTGCCACCACTTAATCTAAAGTTGACACATCCGTTCCTTCTCCGTGTTTCAGATTTGAACTTAAAGTAAGTAGTTCTCCACTAAATGTTTTCTTTAGCAATTACAATCAATACTATTTTCATTGTTTTTTTGTTTTTTTTTCGTTGTTTGGGTAGTTAATCTGAACAGACATGCTTGCTTTTATTCGTTGCACTGCTGTGTTTCTGCACAATGCTGCCCTATAGATCTTGAAATCGCTGGGTCTCTGTTACTGCTTTTGATTTACATTTTGACGATACAAAAAAGAAGTGAATGCAAAAGGGGTTTAACGTGTGTATGAGAATCTTGTAGTGCAGAGCCAGTTTGAAGACCTTGTGCACAGTAAAGTAATGGGAAATGAGTTCTGCAAGTCAGGTCTGCCTTTGACAGATGTTTCTGGTTGATGCCAACTAGCAGTGAGTGGTATGACGAATCTGCCAAAACATAGCTCTTGCACAAAGACATTGGTTTTGTTTTATGGCCTCAAATCAATGTCTTGAAAAATTGGGAAATTTAACCTCGATAACAATAAATGCTACAGCTTCTCCCATGTGCAGGAAATGCAGTTGATTTATTTTTTTATTTATTTATTGACCAAATCAGATTACATATTACTTTCAACGAAATATAAAAGTCTTATAACCATTCAAGTTTAAACACTCAACAATGTCTGATTGAACAAGAGATATTGTAAATATTTTTGCTCAAAGCTAATAGAGACTTTCACACATTTTTAAACTCAACAGATGTGTTGTGCTGTAGGTGGTGGAAGAGGTTGGATGTGTTACCTCGAGTCCCAATAATTTTCAAACTGAATTTGGTGTTTTGCTCAACATCTATGGGGTAATTTTTGTGCCACCAAACTGTGCAGTGAGAACATTATGGATCATTTAAACTCACACACAAACACTCGGTCAAAACCTGTCTGCGGCAGAGAGGGGAGCTTCATCTCTGCACGCACTCGTCTTTATCTCTGTTTGCTTGGCTCCGCAGGATTAGCTTTCGTTCACGGCTGTTAGCCGCTTCTTCACTGGGCTCATCCACCATTCTCTTTGTTTTATGCCTTTTCTGAATGAATGGGTGGAGTCACAAGCAGTGTCTTAAAGGGGAACAGAAACCCCAGCCACCAGCGCACAATTGTCGCCGGTTATCTCAGCGAATGACGGTGAACATTCGATTTATCACCCAGGCCTATTTTTCTCCTTTTTCTTTAACTGCATAAAATGACTTTTTTGATGCACGAAATTGTTAGATCTGCTTGTTGTGACCTTTGAACTCATAAGTGCAAAAAAAAAAAAAAAAACTTTTCAGAGTTATTTAAACCACGTTGCCCAGTTTTGCAAATCTGGTCCATAAAGATGTTTTCACCCACTCTTCTATTAAATGTTGTGCTCCAGATGTGAGGAATTCACTGTCTTGCTATGGAGGGTGTCTAACTGCCTCTAATGTCCTGAGCTCAGGTATATCTGTTATGGTTGACATGCTAAGTCTTGAAGAGGGTGATGAAAACATTGTGTAATCATAACGGGAAAAAATAAATGCCAAAAGGGTTTTATAGTAATAATTCTTCGATGTAGCTTACAGGAATAGCTTGGCAGTTAAATATTTTCCCAGGAGTGTGAAACCTTACAAACAGACGTGGTATGGCTGAGTGCCACGGTTCTCATTAGTTTCTAACTGACTTTTGTCAGATGAAAGCTTGGATTAAATGGGGTTTTCCTTGTTGAATGAATGCTCTTGATTAACATTGAAATGTGCATCATTTAAAAGCTTCCCATCAAAACGAGATCAAATCTATACATTTTTATCATCAGCCACTAACTACTTTACTTCAGAACGAAGGAGGTACAGGGCGTCTGAGTCATTATAGACCTTTTATAGATTCTTCCTAAACATGGAGGTGTTAATTTTTAAGGTGCTTCACCAAATGTTATGGTCTTATCCAACTATTTAGTTACCACTGTTTAACTTGTGTTAATTGACATCCAGAGCTTTGATGTTTGTTGCCTTATAAAACAGAAAACCTCCATACATGCTGCTGTTTTTATCCTTTTGATGCAAATGAATACTTGCTGGGTTAGCTTAACATTTCCAGCACAATATTTCTTGTTTGGTTTTAACTCATTATTGTTTAAGTAGTCTGCTACAAGGAAGAGCAGTGGAGTGTCTTTGGCACTTTTATGTGAAGATTTGTGCCAACTTGGAAAAATGAATGCAGTTCAGCTGATATGGAGACAAATGTAAAAAAAACAAAACAAACAAAATTATTTAGGCCTTGGAATATCTATCAGCCATTATTAGAAAATGGACAGTTTTCCCTTTTTTTGGCTGGGATTCTGGATTTGTTTAAAGTTTAGTGGAAAAAAATATGAATATTTACTTTGGTGTATAACTGAGGACCAATCTTGTAAAATTACAGTGTATTCATCCTACTACTACTACATCAGGAAATCTGCTGCATATTTTTTTTACTTTATAGACGCTTCAATGTCTAAAAACAAAACTAAAAAA